>AWWV01010515.1:0-159500 GCA_001974805.1 Corchorus capsularis | reverse complement strand
GGGGGGGGGGTGCGAGGCCCCACCTGGTACCCTAACATGTAGGCATATAAACCAAACAAACTTTTTAAGTTGGCTAGTGGACAAATCTGCACATTACATGCTGTTTAGAAAACCGTAAAACTCTGCCAATGATTCCAAATATATGTCATTAACTAAAATCTTCTTCAGATACATTGCACCTATGACCACATTAGTTCTTCCTCAAATCTAATTTTTGCAAGGCATTGAAAAGCATAGTTGAAATCAAGGGAAGTAATTCAACTGTACCTGTGAATTATCAACTTCAAGTTCCTGGGAAATGAATTCTGCAAGTTCCTTGAAGTTGGGCTTCAAGTTGGAATTGTTTGTACTAATTGACATGTCAAATGTTATAAATCCAATGCGAAATGAACCTGATTATAATGTGTGGGCAGACAATATTATCAGAAAGATTGTACAGTTTATGAATAATGTCGAATTCAAACAAAATGAAACACCCACCACATAGTGCAAACACTAAAAGCGATCAGGAAGCCATTATATGAGCAGAAAATGAGAGTAAACAAGATTATCTGAAGGAGGTTCTACAAAATTAGGCCGTCTTAAATATAAAAAACTGCAAATGTGAACTTCTCTTAAGGAATTTCACATGATATTTTATCCAAGATTCATAAAGAAACAGGCTTCAAGTTTGGAATTCTACCAGTCAGGTATTTGGGAATTCCCCTTATCACAAAGAAACTGAATGCAAAGGATTGTGAACCTCTTATTGAAAAAATCACTGCAAGAATCAATAGTTGGACTGCTAAGCACTTATCCTATGCAGGTAGACTACAACTTATACAGTCAGTACTCTCTAGCATGCAAAACTTCTGATGTAGTCACTTTATGTTACCCCAAAAGTGATAAAGCAAGTAACGCAGCTATGTACAACTTTTTTATGGAAAGGCACAACTGGTAAAGCTTCTAGAGCAAGAGTTAGCTGGGAAACTGTAAGCCTAAAGCTGAGGGTGGCCTTGGACTAAAACTTGCTAGGGAATGGAATGTGGCTAGCTTGTTTAAGATTATAAGGCTCATTTTATCAAATTCTGGTTCTCTATGGGTGACATGGTTAAAAGAACATGTCTTCAAAAGTAGTTCCTTTTGGGACTTTCACTTCCCTTGCAATGTTGCTGGTCTTTGAGGAAGCTGCTGTAACTTAGAACTACAGGTTACCCCATCTTCCAGCAACTTCAAGGAGATTTTAAGGTCCATCATGTTTGGCAAATCATTAGAGAGAAACAATGTAAAGTGCGATGGCATAGACTCATTTGGATCACTGGTTACGTACCAAAGCATGCTTTCATTGCTTAGTTGGCCATCTTGAATACGTTGCCTACTAAAGATAGGCTTTTGAGATGGGGTTTCTCTATGAATGATAACATCTGTTTACTTCGTAGGCAACATCCAGAGACTAGAGATCATTTGTTTTTCACGTGTAGCTACTCAAATGAAATCTAGAGAAGAGCTTTGAACTTATCAGGATTAAGCAGGCAACCTTCAAATTGGAACTCTGAACTACAATGTGGAATAGCAAAGTTAAAGGGGAAAGCTCCGTTAATTCATATGCAGACTAGCATGGAATGCAACTATTTACTTTGTATGGTGTGAAAGAAATAGTAGGTTGTTTGGCAAGACAGGTCTTACTCCTTCTCAAGTTCTTATGAAGATTGCAGCGGTCATACAAGGAAAGATTCATTGTTTGGAGAACATTGCAAGGAACCCTGTCAACGCACATCTCAGCCAAAGTTGGGGCTTTTGTCCAGATATCTTATAATAACCTTTAATGTACTATGTTTTTTTGTGAAACAAATTTTATCAATATTATAAACTATAATAAAGTAAAGTTTCATCAGCCTCTTGCTAAAAAGCAACCGCTTTCCTAAAAACTTAAATATCATAAAAAGAAAAGCTTTTAAAGAATAAAGGATAGATTACTTTAATTAATGAAGGTGACTCATATAGAGAGGTTTTAGCACTTAAATTTGACAAACTTCTTTGAGGTCTATTATAATTCCTCTAATCAAATATCAGATATTGTAATACTTCCAAATAAGCTTCTAAATCTTTCTTTCACGTTTCTAATTTCCATAAACTCAGAAGTTTCAAACAGAAGTACAAAATCTCTGTTTATTGTTGTAATATTATCTGGCTTGATTAATCGTTCTTGAGAAAAAACCTAACCTATCTTTAAGAAAGTATGGTACTTGAATGTAATAATTTTGCATCAATCTATCGCATATTGTAAAGGAAGAGATCAATGACGATGGGAAAAAGTTGCCATGCACCTGGAAGGACATTTGGCGGCAATCCACTTGGGGCCAGGTTAGGAGAAAGTTCCGCTTTCGTGCCGTTGCTTTGGGAGACTATAGGAGCTGGTGCAGGCACGTCAGAGGACTGCATTCTCCTCCATAGTTCTGAACAATTAGTTTTCCAAAAGCCTATCTTGTCATTACCACGATCATAAGTGACTAGGGTGTTACGAACAACAATTCCTGCCCCAAAAAACAAATATTAAGCAACTTTTACAGCTTCTTGTTAACAAACAGGATACCATATTGAATTGGATTGGAGCATAGGGTTCAGATGAACCTAAATATACTGCAAGGACTTCATATTTTTGGCATGCACATTTATAGAATATGAATATATGATAGGCACATGCATGCATAGTTGCATGCATATAGCAGGAAAGAGGGTTTGGTGTCTGGCAATAGATGCAACATACCTCCTAAAAGTGTAGTTGCTTCTGCATTTTGGAAAATTCCCAAGCAATATGCACCGCTAACCTTTGTGTGCTATAAAGCATGCCGTTGAGACAGATAAACAGAAGAGATGTGTCAGAAAAATAGTTTGAAAAACTAGCAGAGTTGCAACCAATTAATTTGGGTTGTCACAAAGTGAAGACCCTTTTGGTTTTCAAAGCTCAGAGGAGGTCAATTACCCGAAAGAGGTAGTTTTCTGGAGACAGCGATATCTTCTTTCCATTGTTAAATACCATCTCAACCTCAGGGAATATTTTTGATAGTTGGGAAACATCCCTGTATCACATTTCAAGAAAGACACTTATTATGGAGTCAAAGAAAACAGATGCCAGGGTTTCACATAAGATAAAAAAAGGTTATTGAGAACACCTTCCAGCACCAGAAAAACAGATATCATCATAATTTGGGTCAGGCCCATGGACCCTTTTGAGAAAATGAATTTCCCTTATGATCTGCATTTAAATAGCCAAATAACCATGAAAATCAGTACAAAAATTTGCATGCAGGTACATAGATGTTGACATTAATGTATTAAAGATTAAACTGAATAAAAATAAAGCTTTAAGACAATTAAGAATAAGACATGATAGTTTGAGTGGCAGCAAGTCAGAACAAACACCAACATTAATGTATTTTCTTATTGAAGTAATTTCTCATAACATACATCAACAAAAATGATAAATGAGTAGTCATCCATCCATTAGGGGACAAGTGAAATGCAACTAAAGCACATGCTTTTAATTCCCACATGCAAAATAAAAACCTTTTCTAAGCCTCAACTATTAATACTGGCTTTGGCAAAATATATAGTTGAGAATCAAAGGAAGAAAAAAAAAAGTGTAACAATCTCAGAAATGAAAATTAGAACTTGACTAGCCCACAAGCTAAACTAAGAATAAAACTCAGATATGAGATCTTACAGCGTCCCTAAATGCAATAAAAGCATCTTTTGGAAGGTAAGCGTATGTTGTTCCACTATCCAACACTGTTCCATGTCTTCCATCAAAGACAGAAGGGTGTAAGTTCAATCGCTTTCCAGCAACATGCATTTCCTTTAGCTCAATGTTGTAGTATGGGCTGTTGACATTCAAAAACTACAGTGAATGTGTAAGAAGAACCAGATGCATTCTTAAGAGAAATGCATCCACAAATATGAAATGTATAAGAAGCTTACCTGCGGAAAGGGTCTGAATGGGAGAAAACCATATCAGGGGGAGGAGTGATTTTCCCGAGAACCATTGCACCTCCACCAACATCCATCCCACCATAACACAAAGAAAACGAATCACCAATAACACCATTATCAACAAGTTGATCCATAATACTAAGCCGCCCACGACCCAAACCCATTATACCATCAGCTCGTTGGCTGTATAGATCACCTGTTTCCATATTTTCGCATCCAAAAACAGCACGCTGAGGCACAAGTTCACTTTCATTCCCAAAAGAAATAACATCCTCACCAAGCACCCCACTGCTGGAACTCATCTCAGCATACCGTCTATCATAGGTGCACTGCTTTTGTTCATCATCACAGTTACAACTCGGATTGCATTTTACTGGTTGATAAGTACTAGATAAATCTGGTTGGAACCTCGGATCCTGGATTCCAGCAAGGAATTAATGTTGCCAAAAAATCACATAAATTTCTACTTCAGTAGCAGATCTTAGAAATCAAGAAATCAGAATGAAATTCTAAACCTATTATCAAAGTACTGCAATCTTTACTGCTTTAAGAATATTAATTTAACTCCTCTTTACTTTTAAATTCTACTAAGCTAATTACTCACTACTCACTAGATTTAATTTGATTAAAAGTCGAAATTATAAACAAAGGTCTGAATTTCAAATCGATTAATTTACAATAACAACTTGACAAAGATGAACTGTATAAACTTGATGAGTATTGAGAAGGAAACCAAACCTGATGCTTGCCGCACTGTGCACAACTAGAGCACGGAACGTAAGTTACAGTACTTCCGGTGTCGACGATAAGAGCAAATTCCTGAGGCGGTGTTCCTATATATAGTCTAGTCGTATAGTAACTGCGATTACCCAAAACAATAGAAAAAACAAAATTCCTCAATGATTCGAAAATTCAAACAGTAAAACCAAAAAAGGGGAACTTTATATAAGAGAAAAACCCGTTGGAGAGGAGATCATCGTAGAGTCTCATGCGAGCATTTGGAGTGGAACGGGAGGTCTCTGATTGCTGGAGGTGACGGCGGAGATTGTCCGCGTGTCGGTGCCGGGAATGATTGCGAGACGATAGATGCAGGGGAAGGACCATCGGCCGTCGGTGATGACTTTTCGCATCGACGGCGGAGAGATGGAACCAAACTACGGAAGAGACGATTAGAAGAAGTAGGTGAAGCCAGGTTCGAGACATGGCGCGCTCACTTTGGCTCCAGATTTTCGGCCAACTACAAGCAACAGACCATTTACAGAGAAGAGAAGACCCAAGACAGTTCGGTCTCGGCTGATCGCCTCTTCCTTTGAAACGGAAATGTACAATTTTTTCTTTCTTATTTAACCGGCAAAGTGAGGAGCCAATGAGAGGGAGGCACGTCGTGGGCTTGTAAGTAAATTTTAGTCAAACTAGACGGTGAATCTAACGGACGACCGTTATTTTCCGGTATTTTATTTAATTGAGTAGTTTTTTAGTGATAAATACAGTAAGACAAAGCAAAAGGTAAATAAATATGGGCAAAAAAAAAAGTTTGAGTTTGACGGAGAAAATGCATCACTATCCAGCAAAGAAACGTGACTATCAATTTGCCATTGGAGAAGCCTCGTTTTAAGAATGAAAGCTTAACTTGTCTCTGTAGCAGACATGTCTGAAAATGAGATTTTGAACAGGTTTTTATCAAATAGTTTTCATACTGAATTCAATCAAACATGAGAAAAAAAGAAAAAAAAGAAATTATGAGTATACAAATACAAACTGTAAGAAGAACAGTGGGAAGACCTCAAAATAGGGTTTCTTTACTTTCAAATCCATTGAGAAGAAAATGATACATCAATTTCATGTTTACTTTGTATTCCATTGCCAGGGGCTTTCAAGATCTCAAAATCAGAGTGTAATTATACCTCAAAGATTCAAGTAACAGCCAACAGAGATTACAAACTATGTAATAACACAACAATAATCCTATACGTCGACGACAATCAGAAGAACAGCTATGAACTCAGTACACAAAAATTCCTAAATGTATCCTTTTGAATGAGGCAAGAAGATTTGGAGGGGAAGAAGAAATTGCCTAAGACCTATTGCTCTCTTATTAGGATTTATCTCCTTGTGTTATAACTTTTCTTTTAAGTAGTTTTCTAAGTATGAATTTGTAACTTTCTGAGTACCCATTTTCCATAAACATGGCTTCGCATCATTTCCCAGTTCTCCCTCACCAGATTCTCCAGAGCATGGTAGACAACACCCTGCTCATGCAATTACAAAGAAACATCACGATCCGAAATAAAAAAACAAATAAATAAGCTGGAGCCTAATGACAATCTTCAGCATAAGTTGATATTAAAATATTAAATGTCAAAGCATGTGCAAACCATTCCATGTTGCTTTCCTAATAGAATAAGGCTAATGGAGAATCAGGCCAAAGTTGCTTTGAATATGTGGCCATTTGCATGTCAAGAAAGTAAGAATTTGAACCAAAATATGGAGTCGAATTTACTCCAATATAATCACAATGATCAAACCTGTGTGAGTGCCTATGGAATTTGCATTATTATGTTATAAAAAGCCAAACAGCTTTGCAAGTGCACCAAATGACCATGAAGATGGAAGCAGCAGAGTGGGAGATTATCTAACCTTAGACACTGACAAAGCTTTCTGCATAACATAGTTACCAAAAGGATCCACAAGAAGCCTTGACACAATAGGGCTTCCAAGCAACTCCACTATGATTTTTGTAGAGTATTTTTCTTCTGATTCAGTCAAGCACTTCTCCACAACATTGCTTCCATATCTATTGCAGGAAAGGGATACATAATATCCTTCAAGCTGTCTAAGGAGACAGTCTATTATCTCTTTATCTTTTAATCCCAGTATATGTTGCACCACATAGTTGCTAAGCAAAACAAAGAAAGGGTGAATATCAAGCTCAAAAGAATTGCACAGAGTTTCCACATCAAAGCAAGGTTGTGAGGTATACACATAGAATCAAAGACAACTAACTTTCCGTAACTAACAAGTTAGATGTTCAAGATACATACCCATATTGGTCTTCAGCTAGGAGTAGAGCATTTGCTATTATCTCCCTAACCAGATGAGATCTTGCTTTCCCCTTAGTGTGGTCAACACATTGTTGCAGAGCACAGCAGCCACATTTATCCGTTGCGATTTGATAACAGTTATATGCCACCTCATTCAGAAGATACTGCCAATGGAAGTCAACAATCAAAAAGTGAAAAGGAAACTCATATCATGGTTGATCTTAAAAATCTTCATGATTTGCCCCCATTTCATCTTTTTTGATGAATTATAAGTTAATCAGACTAGTAAAACTGCAACAAGATCAATTAGAAGTCATTATTTAGTACACAGCGTATTTATTCATGTGCACCAATGAACATCTTCTAGCAGATTGTGCCCAAGTTTTATTACCCAATAAATGTTGCAAATAAATTGGGCACATCCCATCAACCAAAAAAATATATGGATCATATTGTTGGGAAACAAAAGCAAACTGTGTACTAGTAGTACAATCAACACACTTAATTGTATAGAAGCGATATGTATTCTAAAGGCAAGATAAGAAATGACGAACAGAAATGAAGACATAAAACAGAACATATAAAAAAAGGGGAGCTAGGCTAATGAAGACATATCAAAAGCTCACAACATGGTAGAGCAAGATATCAACTAGAGCCCACAAAAGTCAAAGACTACAAGTTTAAATCCTTGCGGTAAAGAAAAGTCAGAACAACAAAAACCACGAACTGGACCAAAACAACACATACTAATTTGATATAACAGAACCAAAGCCATAGCAAACTGAGAACAAAAGTTGCTTACTTCTCATGTGATGTGAAAATTACTTATGAATAATGAACAATCAAAGGCATAACTTTTTGCTACCCAAAGTGATTCACTTCTAGGTACATTGACAAATGTATAGAACAAATCTTGGCCAAGCTATATAGAGGGAAATTGAAAGCAGTACTTAATGTCTGTCTCCTTGTAGTAATTTTAGAAACGAAGGATCATAGAATCTCTGCAATTTAATTCAAACTACTGAGCATATCTATCTTTTTTTCTTTTGGCCACAAGAGCATATCTATCTGATAACCAAGAACAAATGCACAGTAAAATCAAACAAATTGAAACAAGATGAAAATAGAAAAATGAAGCTTAATAGAATTGTAAGCAAATGCAACTACTCTTAAGATTTGGATCATTGGATGCTACCTTATTGTCTTCCTCAGAGAAATTTTTCAAGCAATACTGGATCACACGATGACCAGTCATGTCTTTGGTCAATGCAACTGCACAAGGGCTAAGAGCTGACATAAATTTCGAGATTTGCTGCTGAGTAGTAAGGTTCTCCAACAATTTCTGTAGAGCACGGGACCTGCCACCAAACAGAAACAAATATTTTCCTTATATAAGGAAAAAATTAAAAAAACAAAAAAAACAAAACAAAAGACAAGGAGAAACCAGACATACCCATGAGAATTGACACAAATATTAGCAAGTCGAAGCCTATCTTCAGTAATTTTTACAAGAACCCGATTCATTTGTTCCTCAGTACACACCTCCACAACTTTTTGAACCACATAATTTCCAAAAGGGTCCATCATCAACTCACCCACATGGTCAATCACCTCCATAAAAATCATATCGATTTCCTCCTTTGACGCTTCAGCAATAGCCTTTTGTAAGAACCTACATCCATATTGATCTTTTGATAAGGCCAGAAACCTACCCCTCAAGTCCCCTATCCTCAAACAATTCAAAGGCTCCTGTAACCAATGAGGCCTCCTAAGACTATTACTATTGTTCTGAGCATTACAATTATCTATAATTACATTATTATTGGTTTTTGAACAACAAGCCCTTGTACAACCAGCAACACCACCACCAGCCAAGAATCCATTCTGATTGGAAGAGGAGGGTAACATCGAAAATTTGTTGAAATTTTCACTTGTTGGATCAAGTGAATACCCATTGCCAAACAAATTGGAAGACCTTGTGCCACCAGCGGCGGCGGCAGACGAACCAGCCAAGAATCCATTTTGACCGGAAGGAGAACCAGCCAAGAATCCATTTTGACTGGAAGAGGGTAATATAGATAAGTCATTGAGGAGTCCACTTCTTCCAGAATCAAACAAATAGAAATTTCCATTTAAATTGGAGGGTTGATATGAACTAGACATGAAACCATCCAAACTATCAATACTTGGGCCCACCATCATCCCCCTGTCAAAACCCACACTGGAACCCTCAAGAATATTGTTTCTTTCCCTTGTTCTAGCCAACCTGCCACCACCAGCAAGACCACCAATCCGAGACCCTGATCCCTCCGGAAATTCTCCACCGCCAAAACCCGGCCGATAGCCTAACTCTTGATTGCTATGACTAGACACATTCAGCCGAGAAAAGGCTGATTCTAGGGTTTGATCAAAAGGGTTGTTTCCTATATATGTTCCTGAAAGCATAGGCTGCTGGATATTCCAAAACGGTAAATAGGTAGCCGCCGGTGAACCTGAAATCGGCGCTACCGTTCCCGACCAAGAAGATTCACTACCTTGGAGTAGCTCCATCTCAACAACAAGAAACAAAAAAACAGGAAAAGAAAAACGATCCCAAAAGGGAAGATAAAAGATTGAGAGGGGATAATAAACAAACAGTTAGGAAGAACAAAGTTTTTTTGAAGGGGTTTTTTTTTTTTTGGTTTGGGGTTTGTGTTTCTGGGGTTGGTCCAGAAAAATAAATTTTTATAACAAAAAAAAGGGAGATAAATTCGGGTAATTTAATTGCAGAAGAAGTTATATGAAGAAAATACTGTGATTTGATTGGCCAAGTTATGTTATATATTATTTTAATTAATAAAAAAAGAGAGTTTATAATAATAAGAGAGTGAGAGAAGAGTTATAGAAGGAGAGTGAGACTGTAGAGATATGGCTGAAAGTGAAGACTATGGAGAAATAAAGGAGAGGGATTTTTGCATGCAATTTATAGAAAGTTTTTCACGATGTGGGCAAAAGAACAAAAGCCGAAAAAATCACACAAAAAAGCGGACAGGAACATAACCGTGTTTCCTCGGTTGTATGTCTGCCTCTGCCGCGCTGCCGCATTGCGTGGTGGGTCTAGTCTACCCCTGCCTGACCATTTGTTTTTTCCACTTTTCATGGTACTAAAATATAGTAGCTGAGTTTTTTTTTTTTTTTTTTGGGTTCCGAGGCTCCGAGCTGAGTGTAATTGGATTATTGGATAGCGGAAGACTTTTTTTTTTTTTTTTTTTGTATATTGCGGAAGACTTTCAACCATGCTGCTTTGTTGCAGTCAAATGGAAAGCAAATCTTTCTTCTCATGCTCGAACTAAATTAAATTAGCTCTAGAAAAGCAAATTTGGAGACATTCTTTGAGTATGCATTTTTGTAATCATGATGTTTAATTAATAAAATGCCTCATATTTACTCTAAAGAAAATATAAATAATAAGATGAGGATCTTCTACACTAGTTACACTAGTCAATGATTGCACTTTTTATTCTCAATCCAATTGTTATTTATCTTACACTAGTTAATGATGCACTTTTCACTCTCAATCTAATTGTTCTTTATCTTAGTAGGAGAATTGAAAGAGATAATATGAATATACGAGAGGCTTTAGATGAATGTGTAGAGTTTTGATAGATAACTCCATTAGTTGAGAGAATTATTGCCTAAATAATTGAGATCACATTTATTTTAAAAGTTGACAGTTATTTTGGGACGGGAATAGTACCTTTATTCCAATTCTACAAGTCTATTAAACCTACTATTAATTTTATAAGCAAAGCTTTCATTGAGTGCCACATGACATTATGTTTTTCGACAAGTGTCAATAGTTAATTTTCTAATGTTTTGTTTATTATATTTGTATTCATTTAGTTTGGAAAAATCAAAAGACATTCATCTCCTTTCCTATATAAAATAAATTATCAAATAATTATAAATTAATTATAAATCTGTTATGAATATACATGTATATTATGGATGTCCATGAATCTAAAATTAAAGCATGGATAAGATTAATAACTTGGTTCATTCATACATATATACATATGTACTAAGTTCATCCTTTTATATTTATGGTGATCTATCTATGTGCCTATAAATACACCTCTTACTTTGTTATGGAATAGGATGAATAAGAACAATTTCTCCCCTTTTTCATATTTTCTTCTTTTCCATATTCTATTGTCTCTCTATTCTCTTGTCTTTTCCATACTTCAATTTTCTATTCTCTTCGTTTGTTTTGTTATCATTTCACAACAAATTTTCATTTCTTAAATGAAATTTTCTTAAAAAAATTTATAAAATAAAACAGTCGCCCGCGAAGCACGGTCGGGAAGTTCTAGTTTTGATTAGGTACACGCCCCAATAAAGTTTGGGTTGAATGTTGAATATTTTAAGTCTTTTACAAAAATATCCTTAAAATTTTATTGGAATAAGAGAAAGTTAGTATAGTTAAGGGTATAATAGAAAAGTAGTAAGAAAGGTTTTTTTTTGTTGACTTTGAAATGAGATTTTACCTTCCTAATAATATCTTTCAAAAATTTATTGAATTAGTTGGGAGAGTTTTTATCTCATAGGTCAATCTGATTCGAATAAGGTTAGCTTATAATCATATCAAAAAGAATTTATACCTAAAAAAAAATCACAACCCTTTATTCCTAGTATCATCTATTTATACAATCAAGAAAGTATTAACTATTTATTTTTTCAATTGTATCCTTTCTTTGACTTTTTCTGAAAGAGTATCCTTTCTTTGATTTTTTTGGCAAGAATATCCTTTCTTTGATTAAACGGAGAGAATAAGATGAACATTTAAATATGGATGCAGGTGTAAAATTAATTGAGGGTGATATTGAAAGGTAGACTAAAATGACCATTGAATTTTGCAACCCAACTGGTGATATTTGGTTATGTAGGAACTTAGCGAGTATGATTAAGGATAAATATATAGAAAAATAGGAACATCTTATGAGACTAAATTTAGGGACAGTAAATGTGATCAAATTGGCATATACTTAGGAGCGGAGGAGTAATAAAAACAGACTATTTATATTAGATGAGTTTTCATTTTCTTTTCTTTTATTTTTGGGTTTTAAAATAGCAATGGATTCTTATATATATATGAAGATCAATTATGAGTATATATAAGATTAAAATTAACTTGGGGATTTTACTTTTTCTTTTTGACTTTTAATAATCTTTTGTTATTAATTGTATTAGTCTTTTATTTGATGAAATTTGCAAATAGTAGTATATATAAAAATTATAATTACTTGAGAGTTAAGTAGTTTCTTAGTTTGTTTAGGTTAATTGATTTGTATATAATAAATTATTCATGCTTTGAATAACTTTACATATAAAATTGAAATATATTGAGAACTTTTCTCCCTATCCTTTTCTGAAAAAAGATTAGATGAAGGTATCATTAAAACTTTATGCACAAAGCATTCGGGTAAACTAGTGAACTTAATACGGATTCCATTAGCATTAAATTGGATAAATTGCACCATTAATGATATCTTCTTACTTTCGCATTATAGATTTATAAAATAGAGATTTTTTTTTTGTTGGTATGAATAAAATAGAGATTTGTTCAACCAGAGATCTTTCAAAAGCTTTGAGGGTTGGAATTACAAGAAGATGAGTGACTTCTTCAATCTCTTAGTCATCAGACATTGGTTTAGGTTAGAAACTGTTACATATATTTTTTTTTAAATATAATGATTTAAGTTAGTAATTATTATTATTATTATTATTATTATACTAATTAAAGGTCAGCTCCAATCTTTAAATATTGGTCAAAGAATCAACGCTTATATGAAGACTGAAGAGTCAAATATTTAAATAAATTATCCCTTCACTAACCCAATCTAGAGATTCTTGGTAAGTAGCTTAAAACATAGTACTATAGATTTATCCATGAATGCTAACATTAGCTGTTACATTTTTTTCTTTTTTTTGCACTGAGTTACATTCTTTTTAGTCCAATAGATTAAGGCCATGTTTGGTGCATCGTTTGGCATCGATTGGCGGTTAGTAACAAATCTAACACGTACAGTAACCAATTTTACTCTCATCGAACCAATCTCATCAATGTACCAAACAGGGCCTAAGTAAAGAATACCATGTGTATCATTCTCACTTTTCGGTATGCATATTATTTTTTTATATATAGAAAATGTCGATTTTTACTTTTTTTTTTTTCGGGTGTGTAGTGACAAATGGGTCACATTGATGTAAAATTCACCCATGGATATGTTCCAAATTTAAAAGTAAACCTTGTGGTTGTGGGTAGGTACTATATGATTGAATTCCTTTATATGTAAAAGATATAAGAATTGCTAATGCTGTATTAATTAAGCTAATTGCTAATTTTCTTGGAATAATTGTCTGATAAGTTATTAAATTACAAAATTTTTGTTACATTTTTCTTTTTTGATTATACCCGCCGGTCAGAAAGAAGAATGAAACTCAAGTCGAATGATTATATGTGGTGGTCCAAGCCTAAAGTAGTTAAGCAGAAAAGACGTCAAATGATTTTTCTAATACTATCAACCAGACTTGGTACCTGTTGAATTGAAGACTTGACCATTGTTCTTCTTATTATAAGTTGAAGACTTGAAGTTGGCTATTGCAGCCTCGGAAGTTTCGTTTCGCATGTGAATGCGGTAAGATTGCTAAATTTGGGTAAAGCCTATGGTTGGTATTTGGCTATATGAAACTCTAAATGAAAAAGTTTATGAATTCAATCTTGTTCTAATTAATGCAAAATAATAATCTTTATACATTTCAAGTAAATTTTATTTTGATCTGTTAAAAGTTTCCAATGGGTCAAAATTTATATTGCTATTTGTGGCATCGCGTGTGGATTTGACTATTGGACTCTACATTTTTTTTTTGACAGATATTGGACTCTACATTTTGATGACCATAAATTTAAACTTTTACAACTTTATTAAGTTATAAAAAAAAATCTAACAATTCAATTTCATTAAATGAGAAATAAACCGGACTTGCATGAAAGAAAAATGTGTCAACTGTCAAGATCAATAGTATTGCATTTTTAGTTAGTAACCGCGTAGTTTATTCCTGCGTTGGACTCTAAATTTGAATATTTAGAATTCAATCTTCAACAACCTTCAATTATTAAGCAAGAACAAGAATCAACCTTTGAACTTCTTAACATCATTAATCACATATCCTTTTTGCAAAGTTCCCATGAAAGTTTCCAAGCAAGGTCTATAAAAGTAAACGTATATTGATTATTGAGGGATGGACAATCTCCCAAGAAATGTTGATGTGGCAGTAATCTATGAACCACATCAGCAATTTTTTACCACCCGGGCACCCGGGCCTGGGAAAATTGTCCCAATTTTTATAGTTTAGGATGTGAAAGTTTGGTTCAAAGAGAAAAGATCATATTATGAAAGTTTAGGGGGGAAAATGTTCATTAAGTCACTTGTAAAGTGAATGCTAAATGAACAACAAATTAACAGCCAACACAATGACATTATTATGGAAATCATTATAGGAAAGTATGATACAAAATACAGAACATGGGAATTGCAAAATTCATTACTTGTTGTATTTCTGTAGTCCCTGCTGGGTAACAAGAATGGAATTCTTGACTATAGTACATGAGAAGGTGTTACATCAAAGAATTTAACTAAGCAAGTTTCTTCTAACTTTACTTTAAAATGGACAAAGACAAAACTCAAACCTATTATAAATGGAAGTAATGTAGCCTGTAGGTTGGAAACATGTTTCCTCCATCCTCTAGTATGAAAGGGAACCGAGAGAAGTTATCCTTAACACAATTTATGAGATGACATGCGATGCGGTAGATCTTGAACCAACTGCTTTGTATTGTTTAGATATGTGTATTCAAGCTTATTGATGCACCAAAAGAATGTTTCGAGTTTGAAATATTGATCATTAGCTATCATGCTGTTTGGAGTCTCATCTAAACAGCTATATGGTTCTGACAAATCGTTATTCCTAGCACTGACTGATTTTCTTGACTCTTAACTTCCAGGGACAGAATATCTCTTGGATAGTTCTATGCTAAACCAAGAGGAAGGAAGAGCACCGCCTCGCGAAACAAGATAAACAATAAATGCTATATATGCAGCTGTCCAAGCACATATAAAAAGTCCAAACAGCACTCCCTTCACTTCGGAAACAAAGAAATCCAGCAAGAGATACCCATTGATTATTATTACCAGGGCAGCCACAGTCCATGCCAGTTTCTGCATATAACACAACATTTAAACCAAAATACAAAGTTAACCATGTTTTCAATTGATACCCAAAACTATTTATTGGATATTGAACAAGAATGTATGCATACAAAGACACATATACAGACATATGTAGCAACAAGCAAAATGTATGCATCGACTTGCCATAGGTATCTCCATGGGTTCATCTACGGCTTTAAATCAATGCCACACAAGTTTACAAAACAATCACTCGCCACTACAACCAAATGCTTTCAATGGAATCATGCAGGAAATCTATGCTCCTAATAGGCTGCATGCGTTACATGTGAACTACACGCTCCTCCATAAGATCCTTCTGAGAAGCATTTGAGGTAAAGTCATGAGGTCAAAAACCTTATCCAAAAGATACATTGGGATTACCCTCTAATACTCCATGAAACATGCTTTCTATCTAAAAAACCAAGCATACAGCAAACACTCATATATCAGCACAGCCTTATTCCTTTTCATTTATGGACCTAGAAGTATCAATGATGACAGATTGACAAAAATGAGTCCCCCTAAAGTAGCAAACGCACAGGAAACAAAGGTGACAGGACGGAATCAATGAGTCCATTGGTTGTAAATTTCACAACACGTCCACAAGTATCAAATCATGATAAAATTTGGTTTCCAAAACAGAAAACACCTCAGTTAAAAGGACAAACAAGTGGTATAATAAGAGAAGCAGAAAAAGAAGAAAGCTGTGAAAACAATGTAAAAGGAAATTTATGGTAGTTGACCATGTTTCTCATCTTGTTCTCCTTGCAATCCCATTGCTTCAAAGATAAAAGTTTATACTAATATAAATCTCTCTTTTCTTTTCTTTTTTTTTTTCAAAACACGAGTCTTTAGGCGTTTAGTTGCTAGGATGCAACAAACTACCACCAGTAATCAATTTACAGTACAACTAAAATGGAAGAATAGTAGAACTTAAAGCTTACCTCAAGAGTAGGCCCAATCCTGAAGGGGCCCATGATCTGCTCCTTGGAAACCAAGGTTAGAAGTGGGATAAGTGCAAAGGGAATCTGTATTGACTGAAGCACATTGAGCCATTCATTCAAAATATCTAATGAGGCTTCGGATGTATTGAATACAATAGCTACAATGATAGTCGGCACAATTGCAAAACTCCGAGTGATCAAGGCCCTCAACCACTTTTTCAAGCGCAGGTTGAGAAAACCTCCCATTATAAACTGCCCGGCATATGTGCCAGTTATTGTACTACTCTGTCCAGCTGCCAACAATCCAATACCCCATATGTAGAGAATCGGAAAGATTCCTCCTCCATATTTCTCCTGAAGATACTGTCCAGCATTAACTAGCCCTATGTTGTTTGCCTGTTTTGTACCATAGAATCCCTTGGCAAAAACAGTTGTCACAAACAAATTTATCATGAAAGAAACCAGAAGTGCAATAGATGACTCAATTGAATAGTAGTTCAGAGCCTCTTGAACCCGGCCTCTCCTTTTGGGATCAATCTTTCTGGATTGTACCAATGCAGAATGCAAGAATACATTATGAGGCATTATGACACAACCCACAACCCCCACTGCTTGCCGAATCGTTTTTGAGCTAAGCCTAGGAACCAAAATACCTACAATCCAACAAAATGGAAAACTCACCTCATGCATACTGATTACTGTGATAAATAGAAGGAAAAAGGAAAATTGGAAGAAAGCTTACCTATTAGTAGTTCATTTGTACTGGGTTTTGCATCACCAAACATCCAAGCAAATGATAGAGCCATAGTTGCAATTAAAACGGCAAAAACAGCTTCTAGTTTCCTGACTCCATAGTTTTCCAGAAATAAAAAGAAAAAACTGTTGACAAAGAGCGAGTGAAGTACTTGTTAGGGGCAAGAACACATTATTTTCCAATGAAGAACGACAAAAAATGACTTGATCTTCACCAGTTAATACCCGCTCAAACTTTAAATAACAACAACCAAAAAACTCATAACTTGGGGACCCAATTCAAAATTAAAAAAGAAAAAACACATGCAGTTCATGAAATTGAGGACATTTACCAATCCGATGCCGTAATTAAGACCCCAGCCCAGAGGGGCAAAGCCCCTTTACTCAAAATTTGGATAGCTATAGCACTCCCAATAACCTCCTGAATATCAGCTCCAATAAGCGCCAACTCCGCCATGAACCACAGCACATACCGAGCCCAACTCGGATACTCTTCCCGGCAAAGCTCGGCGAGATGCCGACCCGTTGCCACTCCGACCCGAGCTGACAACAACTGGATCAGCAGTCCCATGATGGTGGCCCACATCAGCAACCAAAGCAAAGAGTAACCCGCAATTGCCCCAGCCTGTAGATCCCCTTCCAAATTCCCTGGATCTAAAAACGCTATACTCATCAAAAACCCCGGACCCGTAAACAACCAGAGCTTTTTCCAGGAAAATGGCGGGACATAATCAACATTCTGGATAGATTCCGGTGTATCCACGTCGACGATCACGATTTTCTCCCGGGATTCGAATGCGACCTCATCTTCATCGTCGGACGATGACGAGGTTGGAGATTGAGATCGAGATGGCAACAGGCGTTTGGATTCTGATTCCTCGGCGGCGTTGTCTTTATCTTTTTCGTTGTCGGCGTCTTCTTTCGATGACTCCTCCAGTCGGGTTTGGGAATTCATTTTCGCCGGAGGAGGAATACTCAGTTTGTTTCGTTTGCTGCTCTCAGTTCGATTCCGTTTAAGGTTCGGGGAGAGCTTTGTCTCCCGTCGAGTGTCGTTAAGACTCGGATTTATATCGGTTTCTCTTTTCTTGAAAATGGGGCGAGGGCGTTTACAAGTTATAACATGAAAACGTTGCAATCGACTGTTTTCAACCAGTAGCATAGCGACACGTCAACAGTGATGTACTAGAGTCTAGATGTAGAATAGAAATCCTCAAATCCATTGACCATCAAGGTGTTTAGTAGTAATTGGTTTTTTCCTTATCAAATTTGTACCTCGAATGAAACTTTAATTTTGTACTACTACCATATTAGTAGCAATTTGGATAAATTATTAAATTTATGATTTATCCAAGTTGACTTGTGGTGTAGACGTGTAGTCATGGAATTGGTTTGTTTCATTTTTTTATCCAATTTTACGTCTACAAACTTATTTAATAAATGATTTTTTTCTTATTTGTGACTAAATTTTGCAAATGTGTGCAGAATTTTTAATTTATTACACTTTTTCTCTTTCTTGTTTTATTTGTTTTAATTTGTTAAAATTGGAAAAAACAAACAAGACTAACAGACATGATTTTAAAAGGAAATGTATCAGCATTTAATAAGATATGGACAAACATTTTTATTGGAACATCTTTTGCAATTCATGGTACAATTTGAATTGAGAGGCAGAAGAAGGCTTGTGCGTGTGGAAACCATATGGATTGTTTGTCGCTTGCTTAAGCCACTAAACCCAAATTGTAAGGTGCTCTAATATCCGATGTTACGGTTCTTCTCGCTCGTGAGTGGTCTTGTATTTGCCAACATACTCTTTAGCAGGGTAATTTTAGTACTGATATTATGTCTAAGCTGGGATGTGATTTGGAGGATGATTTCGAAGTGTTTAGATCCCCACCAGAAGTTGTCATTGGAGCTTTGGATGCGGATGCTTGAGGGGTGATTTTCCCTCGTGGCCTTAGTATAACTTAATTTGTTTTTTGTTTGGGTTTTAACAAAAAAAATTGTCAAAGCCAAAGCTCTCCTTAATTACTACTCACTATAACATTAGCTTAAATGACGGGCATGGAACAAGCCATATGGCGCTATTAAAGTGACATGCAACAGTGGGGAGTTTGACTTGAAAACTTTTATACTCAAAATCTTTCTCAGATCTTTATGTCTATACCATAGAATATAGATTGAGTTGGGTTGGGGCATATAAATTCAATTTGATCCTGACATCTTTGCTTCTTCCATTCAATCATTTGTTGCTACGAATATGAAACTCTTTCCCTTGTTTATCTCGTAGATGAGAATTTTAAAATAGTAACCAAAAATATACAAGCCTATGAAATAAAAGTGCTACAGTAGTAGTATACATATATATATGCTTAGCTTTGGTGTCCAATAATGCCATGGGGCATGGGGCATGGGGCATCTCAAACCATAGCCATTGAACTGAACTGATAAACAGAAGAAAAAGAAAGGTTTTTGTGGCGAGTGGAAAGCATCATTCATTCTTGTTTGTCATCGTTGTCAGTCGATTCTCTCTTTCTTTTTAAGCATGTTTTGCCTTATCTCAAAAAACAAAAATTTGAAAGAAAGTGATACACATTAATGGGTGTCTATTATTAGTTTGTTGAATTGAAAAGTACAGGTGAATGCAACGTGTATTAACACATAAACATGAAAAAACATCTCACTTACTATAGACTATATAAATTGATTGTCTTATATAATGTCTTACATCAAATCGATCTTATACTATTTTCATTTCATTTCTTACAAAAGAAATTGGTTGCTAATTCTGAAATTTTGCTGTCAATTCTTAATATTTTTGGTTTTTTTTTCTTTGGGCCAATAATCGACCACCCAAAACAAGAAGTTGATTGGGCCATAGTATAGCCCAAGCCTTGGCCTGGTGGGTGGGATCAAATTTAAGAAAGAAGTTGAAGCATGGCTGGGAATGGCTTACATTTAGCTTGGAGGGGAAGAGCCTTCCTCATGGTAAAGCCAGGTCCTTCCTTCATGTCAATTTGCTCTTCACTAATCCTCGACCATTCAAAGCACTGAAGCAATGACCCAAGCGTTAACCCAATCATTCTCAGCCCCAGGTTTTCTCCAGGACAGCCCCTTCTTCCGGACCCAAATGGCATAAACCTGAACCCATCTCTCGAACCCTCCAACCCTTGGAACCTCTCCGGTATGAATCTTGTTGGGTCCGTCCAAATCTTTGGGTCATTCTGAATTGCCCACATATTCACCAATAGTGTGGTGCCGCGTGGAATTCGAAAACACCCTACCAAGCACTCTTCCGATGATTCATGGGGTAGTAGCATTGGCGCCGGTGGGTACATCCGCAATGTTTCGTTGATGATGCAATGGAGGTAAGGAAGTTGTGCCACGTCGGATTCATCAATTAGACGGTGACTTCCCACTTTGCTTTCGATTTCTGCTTGAGCCTTTTTTAGTACTTCTGGATGGGTTAGCAATAGTGTAAATGCCCACTCCATTGCATTGACTGTAGTGTCTGTTCCTGCCAACAACATAACCTAACACAAATCCTCGTATCAGTAGTAAAATTTTATTTTAAAAAAAACAGAAGTGGAGTTTGAACTTACAAGCAGGAGGCCTCGAATCATCTGATCCGTGTAATACTCAGGTTCTGATTGTTGAAGTGATAACAAAACCTCAATCATTGTCTTCTTCCTCATTCCATCACAATTATTCCTCATTCGTTCTCTATGCTGTTCGACCAAATCCTGCATGAATTTGTCCCTTTTGTTTTGACATTCGATCAACTTTCTTTCCAATCCTCTTGACTTAATCCAAGGCAAAAAGTCCCCCACATTTAACTTGGCAGAGAGCTTGAACGTCTCGACATGTATCTCTCGAAACCGTCTCGCAGTCTCGCTTCCTCAACATCCTCCAAGTTTTCCCCATAGTATCGTTTTCCCGCTAACATCCCCATCATTACATTGAGGGTCAACTCGAAGAACGCAGTCCTCAATTCAACAGGCTCGGATCCACGATTGAAGAGCTTGCGAATCAACGATTTCACCTCATTGTTGCATATGCCAGACAACATCTGGATTCGGGTAGTTGATAAAATCTCAATCGATGCGATTCTTCTTAGGTTTCGCCAGTTTTGTCCGTACGGTGCCCAAGCTAGGCTGGTGTGGTTGTAACCAAGGTGTTTCCCTATAATCAAGCCAGGTCGGTTGGCGAAGACGATGTCGTTTTTGGTGAAGCATTCTTCCGCAGAAGACGGCGATGAGACCACCAGAACTCTACGGGATCCGAATTGGAGGAGTGTTATCGGTCCGGTTCTGTTTGAAATCTGAAACAGAGTTCTTTGCAAGGGCTGCTTCAGAAGATGTAGATGGCCAATTATGGGTAGACAGAGAAAAGGACTTGGTGGGAAGTTTTGGATTTTGTTTAGAAAGTGTTTTGTTAAAGCATACAAGGCTAAGAACAGAGCAAGGTAGAAATACCAGGTTGTTTCCATGGTTGATTTGGTAGAGAACTAAGAAGCTTTGCTCTGTAATGTCTATGCCCTGTTTTTGTTGACTTAGTTTTTTCCAATGTGGAGTAGATTTGTTGTCTTCTCCTGAAAAATACGTATGCAAAATCACAATTATATAAACAACAAACAAACAAACAAACAAGAAAACATGGATTAAATTATTATTTTCTCTGTTTCCATTTTTTAATTGCTATGACTTATTCATTGGGAGTGACATTGACTGAAACGAAGAATCTTGTCATGATTGAATAATCAAATCTGTAAAAACAAGCTTGTCCAAGGCAATAAACCCTTTTCTTTTTATTGTCTCTTTTTGAATGTCAAACCAAACAAAACAGGGCTGAAGATTTTGAGAAATTGTAATATAGCATTCTTGATTTATGGTGTAATTATACAACTAATATGCCTTTCATATATAAGAAGGGTTTATTGTCCAACTACCATTGAGGTGTAATTATACAACTATATATCCCAAATTAGATGGGTTCATTCTTGGCTAAAATCTTAGACATTTAGCTTTATTTGGTGTTGGATATACTACATAGAATCATAGAGATCATGACAATCTAGTTTTGTATAGTTGAGAGTTGAGAAAGCAAGTTGAGCATTGGTTGACGAGGCCTACACTTGACCTGCAAAGGGTGTTTCATGGGCATGGTGATTCCACTTCCCTGGGTCATATCCACCATTTCCTCACCAATTCTTTCCCACTCAAAGCATTGAATAAGTGAACCCATTGCCTGCCCAACCATGCGCATGGCTAACCCTTCCCCGGGGCAGCTCCTCCTCCCTGTTCCAAATGGCATTAACTTGAAGCCAATCCGAGTCCCATCGAAACCTTCAAATCTCTCTGGCTTAAATTTTTCAGGCTCTTCCCAAATTTTAGGATCATTCTGTATTGCCCACATGTTAATTAATAGAACTGTCCCTGGGGGTACTCTGTAACCTCCAACCATGCATTCTTTTGATGATTCATGAGGCAATAACAATGGATCTGGAGGGTACATTCGCATCGTTTCGCATATGATACAATGAAGGTTAGGAAGCTTAGCCAAATCTGATTCCTCCATTAACCGATCATGTCCAACCACTTGATCAATTTCCATCTGTGCCTTTTTCAAAACTCTCGGATTGTTCACCAGAAGAGACAGTGCCCACTCCATTGCCCCTGCTGAAGTCTCGGTTCCTCCAATTAGCATAACCTGATGAACATTCAAAAAAACATAAGTAATATTTCATCAATACCCAAATCAACTTTTTTCTTTTATTTGAACTTAGTTACCATAATAATGCTTCTGATAAACTCATCCGTGTAGTTCTCTGGCTCCATTTTTTGCAGAGATAACAACGATTCAATCATCGTCTTCTTCTTGTTAATGTTGTTGCCTACAGCTAAAGAAGACCCATAATTTTCATCATCACTTTTCATTTTACTTTTACATTGTTCTACTAGTTCCTGCATAAACATATCTCTCTTTTCCTGCACGCCTATCATTCTCTTCTCATCATTTAGAACCCATCTAAAAACCGGCAAAAAATCTGCCATATTTGTTGATTCAGCCAAATGAAGCGTCTCCTTCACCATTTTCTGAAACCTCCTTGCTTCCTCCACGTCCTCCACATTATCACCATAGTACCTTTTCCCCGCTATCATCCTCATTACCACATTCAGCATCAGTTCAAATAACGTTGTTCGAATCTCAAATACCAGCTCACCTCCTTGATCACCAATATTCTTAAAAACCCTTTTAACAAGCATCCCAACTTCGTCAGCCCGTATGCTAGAGAGCAACCTGAGACTATTGGTGGAAAGGAGTTCGATGGAGGATATCCGCCGTTGGTTCCGCCAGTGGTCACCGTAAGGAGTCCAAAAAAGGCTGGTGTGATTGTAGCCGAAGTGCTTCCCCGTTATAAAATAAGGGCGGTTTGCAAATAGGATGTCGTTTTTGGTCAAGCATTCTTCGGCCGCGGATGGAGACGAGACGATGAGAGCGTTGCGAGTGCCTAACTGGAGGAAAAGGATAGGCCCATGGCGGCGGGAGATTTCATAGAGGGATCGGTGGAGAGGTTTCTTGAGGAGGTGGAGATGACCAATTATGGGTAAAGTTGGGAATGGTGTTGGGGGGAGATTCTTGATCTTGTTGATTAAGTGGGTGCTAATTGCATAGAGGATTACGAAGAAGAAAGAGTAGTATATCAGAGACATGTTGATTTCAATATTTTAACTTGCTAGATATGGATTTTAAGGTATAATATATATAGCTTCAAGAGATGATTTACTAAGTATATAATTAAGTTTCATTTTTTTTTTTTCTGTTTCAATCTTTCAGGGAACGTATGTGTTAATGTCCCTTTTAGGCTTTTAGCTAGCTTACATTAATTAATATAGTAGCAAACATTTTTAGGTTAGGTACGTACTTGGCCTTTTTTATTTTCAAATTAAATATAGTGGATGGAGTCTTAAATTTGATTTTGTTCGTGTGGACGATATGTATTGTAAGTTTTTCTTCTTGGAAAAAAAAAATTATAATTTCATTTTCATGTTTGCATCTTTTCCCTTTTTTTTTTTCTTGTTCACAAAACTTTTTTTTGGTAGTACTTATTTATTCACAAAACATAACTAACAAATAGCCAGTGAGTTCCTTCTGCTCTGATCATTATCAAGATCCTTATCATTATAATTTTTAAGGCCAAATCATTATCAAGATCCTTCTGCTCTGATCAACCTTTTAGAACTGTTCATGTTAATTACATTCAGGTTTTTTGGCAAGCTACACCTCTGCAATGGATTAAAATTAACACGGATGGGGCGTTATCTGGAAATCCGGGTTGGGCTGGGACTGGTGGGGTTTGTAGAGACCACAACAGAGAGTTCATTGCAGCTTTTTCATGTTTTGTTGGATTTTCTTCTAATAATTATGCTGAATTGTTTGCAGTCAAAGAAGGGCTCTTACTAGCCAAACAATGGGGATTTAATAATATCATTATTGAAACTGATTATTCTTTTGCTTATCTTGCTCTTTTCAGGAGGACAGTGAGTCACCCCCTGCTGCAGCAGCTGCTTGATGAGTGTCTGATACTCATACCCTCTTTTGACTATGTATATACTACTCACTGCTATAGGGAGACAAATCGAGTGGCTGACCAACTTGCGAGAGCTGCGGTGGACCTTAGGATTAGACCGAAGATCTACACCTCGCTACCAAATTACCTTTTGGATGTATACTTAGATGATGTACAATCTAAGTCTTTTGATAGGATATCAGCTGCTTCTCCTAACCCTCTCCTACAGAGGATTTTTTGATGTAATGTAACATAAGTAACCCTTTTTGTAACCTCCCTGTTCAGTAATATAAGTAATCTTTTATGAGAAAAAAAAAACAAATAGCATAATTAATTTTTGTGAACAAGTTTTAAAACATGTAAAAAAAAAAGTTTGAGAACGTTGACAATTGAAGAATGTTGGCTAGGCCTTGGCCGTGTATCTTGTCTAATTCATAGATTGAATCACACTAATAATAACAATTAATTACCTAAAGGATGCCAAAGAGAGACTACCATAGTTATGGCTAAAAGGTAAAAGCTAATAAGTACCAAAAAAAAAAAGAGTTTAGAATTTTTCTTTTTGAAAAATAGATAACTTTTATTCATGTAACTGATTTTACAATAATTTTATGAATATCATTCCTCATTACATCAAATCTCAGTAAAATTATGTAATTGATTACTTTTTGCACCGGAAAAACTGGATCTTCCTTGAAAATCCAAAAAACCTGTCGTGAATCATGTTGATGTCTCACTATCACGCCCATCACCCCCTCGTTGTCGCTTGTTTTTCCAAACAAAAAGTTTTGATCAACGATAATCAAGTGATTGATTCGATGAACATATCCTTGGCACCCAAAAGAAAAGGATTACTACGATTTTACCACAGATCTGAATAAATAAAAGATTGATCATGCTTAAAACTATCATAAAATTCAGACTGGATAACTCAGATTCAAAAAAACTGAGACTCGACTCGAAACTGACTAAAAAAACAAACTAACTCTCAAACTGACTCAAAACAAACTCAAATAAAACTGGACAGATCTGTAGATCTGAATCTCTTATTGAAAACAAAAACCAAACCCTCCTCCTCCCCCTTGGTTCGTCGAAACACCAACTAGAACTAGAGAGGGAGAAGGGAAGAGAGGAGCGGCTAGGTTATGGAATATGATTTTAAAAGAGCTTAGAAGCTAATAATAGAAACATGGTCATAATCCTGCTATTGAAAACTTTCCTATTGAGGCTTCAACAGTCAACACCATTCGGTAATAGCGGGGTTTGGTGCAGGGGCAAAGCGCACGGAGGGTCCAGATTCAGGACATAATGAATTGCTACGGAATGATCAGTTCAGCTTTATTGGCATATTCAAGGAGAAATAGAATCATCCGCTAGCAAAAACAAAATTGCTAGAGGAAAACCAGCAACTAGGTTGATGATAACAAAAATAAGCCTTAGCCTTAGATTGATAGACTCTATCTATAGAATAATTGAACTCTCTGTTGTAATCTCATAAACACATATATATATATATATATATATATATATATATACTTATCCTAATCCTATACAACCAGTCTGTAAATGTTTTTTTTTCCATCAAGAAAAGGAAAAGCTCGACACGAACTGCAACTAATCTTGTGTATATGTGGATTTATAATCTTTCCTTTTCTATGGATAAACTTTGTTATATATAGGCACTTTAAGGTTTTCTCTTTTCTCAATAATGGGGGAAATAATACTGTATTGTTGGATCAACTGATAAAATACATAATATTTAAACTCTAAGGTACTGAAGTCAAGTTTCACAAAATATAGGTTTAGTTGGTTTAGTTTAGTTAGAGTAATGGTGTTACTAAAAAAAAAGTTAGAGAAATGGTAATTACCTTGTGCCCTGTCCAATTTTATTGTTTAAATATCTCACGTGACGTATCATTGAAAAAAGTTACTATTATTTCTAAAGAGTCACTAGGATACAAAATGAAAAATACTTTTTGCTTAGTATGTTTTTACTGCTTGTTGTCCTATCTAAAAATTAAGGCAATAATATAATTCCATATTTAGCCCGTAGTTACAAATAAGATGAGTTTTTAAAAAAAACAAAATAAGGAGAGTTTAATTGCTTGAATTTTAGGATATTATTGAAAAAGGTTATAGAACTTATAGTAACTTTTTTCAATGACACGTTGGATATTAGATGATAAAATTAGGTAGAGCAAGTAACATTACTCTACAAAACTATAGTAGTAGTATTTATTAACGATTCGTATCCCCATATATGACTTGCCTAACTCCAATTTTTTTAGGTTTGTGGGATCATTGATAGAAATTAATTAATAGGATTGTAGGATCATTGATGGAAACTAATGGAGCTTTCAAAACCTAATCCACCTTTTCTCGGTCAGAGCTTAAAGAGGTTAAAGTGTCCGCATAATTTTATTTTAGTTTTTGAATACACTGTCCACAAAATTAAGATCAGTTTGAAAAATCTCCTAAATTATTGGTGGCCCAAGCATAAAAAAATTAAAATTTAAGTAACCAAACAAGTAAATTTTCCCATTCTTAAATTTGAGAAACGAGGTTCACCATGGGCCATGGCCAGGCGAGGCCTATACTTGGCAACCAAGAGTTGAGCCCAATTACCCAGACTCATATCCACCACCATGTCTTCAGTCTTCACCAATCCTCTCCCACTCAAAGCATTTAATTAGAGAGCCCAATGTAAACAAGATGAAACCAATGGGCAAGCCTCCACACTTTTGTCGGCTATCCCAAATTCTATGGGATTTTCCCAAAATTTATGATCGTTTTGCATGGCCCAAATTTTCACCAATAGCATTGTGCCACGTGGATCCGGCAATCTCCCAAGCACAGTCCTCCGATGACTCGTGTGATACCAACCATGGGGCAACCGGCCGACACATTATTTAAATGTCTCGTTTATAATGCCATAGCCCATAGACACATTGCAAATGCTTATTGAAACGATAACTGCTCAAATCAGTTCAAAGATTTTTCTTTTATATTGAAATATCTAAATTCTAATATCATTCATATGCTAGCTTATTTTCTTTTACTTTTTCTTTTTGGTGAATAGCTTATTTTCTTTTACTACTTTATTACTTATTAAGAGAGCATTTTATTTCTTAATTTTTTTCTTCTAATGAAACAATAACATGTAGCCCTTTCCTATTACTTATTCCCACCCTACACATCCTCAAAATTTGAATTCCAATAACTTTAACCACTATAGGGTATCTTCTATGGACAAAGGGTCACGAGAAACAAGCTAATATAAACTGAAATTACTAATTAGAACAAATACTTAGGAGCTCTAAGCTGATGATCTAATTAGATTTGAGAGAGGAGACTCTTCATGGCTAGGCGCGGCCTACATCTAGCAACCAAGGGCTTAGCCTTGGGCATGGTCATCCCATTCCCTTCACACATATCCACCATTTCTTCACCGATTCTCTCCCACTCAAAGCACTGAATCAGACACCCCATTGCCAACCAGATCAACCGCATCGCCATGCCTTCCCCTGGACACTTCCGCCGCCCAATCCCAAATGGTAAAATCAGCCCGCTCTTTTCCTCTGCTTCCGACCCAAGGAATCTCTCAGGCTTAAACTCTCTGGGATTTTCCCAATATCCAGGATCATTATGAATGGTCCAAATGTTCACCAACAGCATTGTGCCACGCGGGACCCGAAAACCCCCTACAGTGCATTCCTCAGATGACTCTCGTGTCAATATTGGGCCGATCGGATACATTCTGAATGTCTCATTTATAATGCTACGAAGGTATGGAAGTTTTTCAATATCTGATTCATCCATTAGCCGACTTGTTCCGACCACCGTGTCTATTTCTTCCCGAGCTTTCACAAGAGTCTTTGGGTTATTTAGCAAAAGTGTCAACGCCCATTCCATTGTCTCTGCAGAAGTACCGATCCCTGCCGATACTAACACCTAGATATACCAAAAATGTTAATTACAAAATTACTTACCCACATGAACTTGGAACTTTATAAAAATTAATAAAGGGAGATCTTACTTGCATCATGCCTTTAATGATATCGTTAGTATAATAATCAGGATCAGTTTCTTGTGAAGATAACAGAACATCAATAATGGTCCTGTTTCTTTCTTCAAAACTTGATGAATCGCTTAATATTGATTTTCTACGCACTTGAATCAAATTTTGCATGGATTCATCCCTTCTACTCTGTAGTATTGCCAGCTTCTTCTCAGCTTTATTCAATCCAACCCACTTTAAAACTGGAATAAAATCCACCATATTGCCGATTCCACTCGATTCCAACGACTCTGCCACAATTTCTTTAAACTTACGCTCTTCCTCCAATTCTCCCATTCCGTTGTAATTCCTATTCCCAACCATCATTTTCATCATAACATTCATTGAAAGCTTGGAAAAGAGCGATTTCATCTCCACCACCTGAAACTCCTCTGAACTATTAAGCCTCAGAATCAAAGACTTGACTTCATCCATACGAATTCCGAGATGCCTTTGAATTTGAATTGATGACAAGATCTCATGGGAGGCAATCCGCCTCAAGTTTTTCCAGTGGTCGCCGTGCGGCGCCCATACAACGGTAGTATAATCATAACCGAGGTATTTTCCGGCAAGGAAACGAGGGCGGTTTGCGAAAATGACATCATTCTTTTTGGTGAAACATTCTTTTGCGGCAGATGAAGAAGACACAAGAACAGCGGGACGAGACCCAAAGTTAAGGAAGAGAATGGGACCATTTTGGGTAGAAAGTTGAGCAAGGGAGCGATGCAGAGGTCGTTTGATGAGATGGAGATGGCCAATAATAGGAAAGGAAAACGAAGGGCTCGGTGGGAGCCCTTTGGTTTGGAGTAATCTTTTCGTAAGAAAGTAGAGGAAGAGGAAGAAGACAACGTAGTAAAAGATTGAGGGTTCCATATGGTGAAGATTGTGTATAAGATATATTATGCCTTTTCCGACACAGGGGAGGAAAGAGGTTGATGAATTTATGGATCCTTGAATTGAACCTGATAGAATCATTAATTAATTAAGTACATTAACAAGGGATGCAAGTAGGCAAGTGTTCTTGCCTATAATATTAAATTATGAACCTGATAGAATCATGATTTCATCATCATATACGTATTAACACTTAGATGCCATGCATGCAGAGTTCCCATGTTCTGATCTTTCATGAGTTGTCTCTTGCAGAAATCACTTAGTCATTTTCGAATCTCTCAATTCTGTCTCTTATTTGAATTATGGGGGTGCATATAAGACATAAGGGATGGAAATCACCTCCCCCGTCTTGGTGCCCGACTCCATGCCTCATTCACTAAAACATGCCACGTGTCCCTGGTATTTTACCTTGTTTGTTTTGAAGTTTTAGAAAATAATAAAAATACCAATTAAACACCAGGTTTAACCCAAATTAACAACAAATAATTATATATAAGGGTTAATTCTAAATTTCAATCCATGTCCATAGGTTTTAGAATGAGAATATAAAATTTAATTTAACTAGCCAAATAAGGAATAACACAAGAAACTGAAAAATGACACGTGTCATTATTTGGTGGATGGGACACAATGGGGCACCAAAAATGAGGGGAGAGGATTTTATCCTCCATATAAATAATAAAATCCATGGTCTACATACAATACAAACTTAAAAGTTGTTTAAATTAAGAACCCGTTTGTTTTGATGCAATTTAATCACTTTCTATAGAAAGTATAGGGTAGGAAATAATTTAGCATGTTTGGTTATTTTTTTTAGAGAAAGTTTAGGGTAAGAAAGTTTAACTGACCCAAATACTTTCTCTTCAAAATGAGAAAGTATTTTAATATCAGGGAGATGTTAAAGCAATTTCTCACTTTCTAATGAAAATGATTTAAAAGAAAATTACTTAAAAGGACATTATTTTTAAATTTAAAATATTTTTCAAAGGGTATTTTAATAAATTTAACTTTACTTTCTTAGGAATTTAATTTAAGCTTTATTGGTTAAACAAACGTGCTAAAGTACTTTCTTAAGTAAAAATTTTCTTGTCCTAAATTTTCTATAGAAAAATTTTCTACTTTTTTACTTTCTATAGAAACTTCCAAACGGGCTCTAAAATTAAAAAGAATATGAAAAAGGGGAAGGATATGGTCAACTAATGTTTATATATTCAATTCCTTTCAGATAATGAGCAATTTGATTAACAAGTTGTGAGTAATCTGAATGAACGACATATTATAGTATTTTGTTTGGTTGGGGTTAATGTGGATGTAACAGCACTATAAACAATGTTATCTTTCAAGCATCTGGTGGGAAATTATTAGTTATAATAATTTTTTAAGATTCAAACTAGGGGCGGATGTAAATATTTTTGGACTTTGGAGGGTGGGCACCCTCAATATCTTAATTTCTTCAGATTTTACCTATAATTTTGCATTGTGTCTATATAAAGAAATTTTCTTTTTTAACTTAATAATTAAGCTTATGTGTCAAAGATGTTGTGCCTACTCTAAAATATATTCCTAGATTCACCACTGATTCAAACATATATACCAATATATTGGTCATGAGTATATCTCCTCAGTCCTCACCCATTCTCTCCCACTCAAAAGTAATCAAGGACCCCAAGAAGAAAAACTGCTAGAGGAGTACCAATATACCATTAGGAATTACTTGCCCCCATTTGCTTTCTTTCCTTGTTTTTTTCCAAACGTATCCATCCATCTTAATTTAAACCTTGTCCAAAATAAATGCTATTTTCCTCGTGAAAAAGATAAAGGAATTTCCTCAATTATCATAGCTGCTTTTTTCAAGTTTAGCTATTAAATTTCTTTGTTTGTTGGTGAAATTTCTAGTCAATAACGTTAAATCTTAAATTAAATAGATGCTTAAAGTTAACCAGAAGAAAGTGTATAAACTAATTGATATAAACTGAACAATTCCAATGTGATGATAATAAGTGAAATAGACAAGTCTCGCCAACAAGTTAATTTTGAAGTTGCGAGAGGAGAGCCATCATGGCTGGGCGCGGCCTACACTTTGCAAGCAAGGGCTCAGCCTTGGGCATGGTGAGCCCATTCCCTTCACTCAAATCCACCATCTCCTCACCAATTCTCTCCCACTCAAAGCATTGAATCAGAGACCCCAATGCCACAGAAACCAAACGAATGGCTAAGCCCTCCCCTGGACACCTCCGCCGGCCTGTCCCAAATGGCAACAAGAACCCATTCTTTTCCGCTTCTGTCTCCAGGAACCTCTCGGGCTTAAATTCTGTGGGCTTTTCCCAAAATACTGGATCATTCTGCATGGCCCAAACGTTCACCAATAGCATTGTGCCACGTGGGATTCGGAAACCCCCTACGGTGCATTCATCGGACGACTCGTGTGGTACTAAAAGTGGGGCTGCCGGAAACATCCGAAGTGTCTCGTTTATGATGCCCTGGAGGTATGGGAGTTTGCCAAGGTCTGATTCCTGGATTAACCTGTCTTGTCCAATCCCCATGTCTATTTCTTCCCGAGCTTTTTCAAGAGTTGTTGGATTGTTCAGCAAAAGTGACAGTGCCCATTCCATGGTTCCTGCTGAAGTATCACTCCCTGCTGATAACATTACCTATACATACAAAAAATCAAAATACGGATTATAAATTAATCAAAGGGTCTTAACAAAAATTTACAAAAGGACAACAGAGTGCTTACTTGCATCATGCCTTTGATGATAGCATCTGTGTAATATTTTGGATCGGTTTCTTGCAAAGATAACAGAACATCAACCATGGTTGTTTGACTTATTTGTTCAGAACATGAATTGCTTATCAATTTTCTGCGTTGTTCAATCAAATTTTGCATGAATCCATCTCTTTTCCTCTGTAATATTTCCAGTTTCTTCTCAATTTTATTTGATCCAATCCACTTCAAAATTGGCAGGAAGTCTACCATATTCGTGGCTCCACTCAATTGAAACGTCTCTGTCACGATCTCTTTGAACTTTCGTGCTTCCTCCAACTCTTCCTCTGCCTCTCCATAATACCTTTTCCCAGCGATCATCCTCATCATAAGGTTAAGAGTCAACTCGAAGAACATCGATTTCATGTCCACAACCTGAAACTCATCACATTCACCACTACCCTTTGACTTTGACTTTGACTTCCTGTAAAGCCTGAGAATTAATGATCTAACTTCATCCATTCGAATCCCAAGGTACTTTTGAAGACGATTAGTTGACAAGATTTCAATGGAAGCCATAAGCCTCAAGTTTCTCCAGTGATCGCCATAGGAGGCCCAAGCAAGGGTAGTATAATCATAACCAAGGTGTTTTCCAGCAAGCAGACGAGGGCGGTTAGCAAAAACCACGTCGTTTTTGGTGAAACATTCTTCTGCAGCCGACGGAGAAGAGACGACAATAACGGGACGGGATCCGAATCGAAGGAAGAGAATTGGACCATGGTGCTTGGAAAGTTGAGCCAGGGTGCGATGGAGGGGTTTCTTGATGAGATAAAGATGGCCTATAATTGGAAGGGAAAGAGCAGGGCTTGGTGGCACAGGCACCCCCCTGTTTTGGAGTAAACTTTTGGTAACAAAGTAGAGGAAGAGGAAGAAGACACCATAGTAAAAGATTGAAGCTTCCATGGATGAATTAGATTTTTGCCTTGTTAATTGGGAATCCTGATTCCTGAACCAGATAAGATGATTTATATATAGTATTATATTATTATATACAAGAACAAGAATGCAAGTTGACAAGTGCCGTTGGTTAGTAGTACCAATTTTGGTTATAGTAATATTTATTAATCCCAAAGTGATTTTGATTCTAGTTATCAGCATTTCTAGCAGAGCCGCTAGAAGCAGAAGTGCCAAAATACATGGATCCACTGGGGTTTGGCTGCCTTTGTTTTATTGTCACTTTACAGTTGAACTTTTGGTCCTTTTGCACTTTACAATGGGAAACTTGCAAAGATTAAGAATATGCTAGGATGTTGCCGCCTAAGATATGCTCATCACTACCTCCATAACTACATTTTAAGTGCTTCAAAAACAAACTTATTTTATATGGTTTTAAATGGATTGCACAGATTGAAGATTAAGACACTTTATATAAACTATTCTGGTCTTAAAACTCTAAACATATATAAAGACTAGAAAAATCCCATGAAACGTGTCAAAACTTGATTTCTAGAAGTCATGACTTTGCTGTGCAGGTGTTTTCTGCCTTGATGATTCTCTCCTTGTAAAGTCAGGGAAAAAATTAGATAATTTATCCAAACAAGATACTAATTATATAGTTGATCAATAATTGAACATAGTGATGCAAGCAACATGGAATGTCATCATTGAATTTTCATAGAGGGACTTTGTGTGGTTCAAGGGGCTTAATCACAAGAATTAAAATATACACTGATCTGTTGTGTTCAAAGTGTTTTGAAGTCTCCAAAATGTATTTTGGTAATCAACATCAATACATCATACCCATAATTCATTGAAAGTGTGAATAGAAAATATATTTCAGAACCTATAGCCTATACATCCAAACAATGCTCTTTTGGTATTATTATGTTGTCATTTATGTTTACTGACTTTTCATTCCCATATAAAAAAGGAGGATGAAGTTGTAAACTGTTTACAAGTCGCTCTGTAGCCTCAGCCTGATAGAAATAGACTTTAATAAATAAGAATGATACCCCAAGCACATTCTTATATATTTAACCAATAGAAAGGAAAATGGAGACTAACTGGCTTGGGCAAGATTCAACCTCTGTAATTCTATAGAGACAATGCTAATTATTACAATCCCATTTCATAATTAGCTCTCAGGGACTAAACAATCTTCTCACTTTGTGAATGATTCTTCGACATATCGGACACACCTTGCTTTCCTCCTCCATAATCCTGCAAAACTTTTGTTAGTGAAAGTTTTAAAAGAATTACTATATATTGTAAAGATGAATGAAAATTTTCCAATTTGTAGTACCTTTGAGCACAATCATAGCAAGTTGCACAATGGCCACAAGGAACAAAAAAGCAGTTGCGTTGATCGTCATAACATATTACACATAACTTTGCATCATACAAATCCTCTGAAGAACTACTAGATGATCCTGTTTCAGCATCATCTTCTTCCCCTGCTGTCGTTCCATAGGTCAAATGAACCGGTTTCTCGGGCAATATAGGGTCAGTCTCAGTCCTCCAGGGTATTTCCCTAGTATATGTGTCAACTACTGGCGTCTCACCTTCACATGCCCCAAGGTATTTCAGCACCAGGAAAACGATAATAATGAAAGCGCCTAAACATTAGAGGACTATTAGGCCACCAAAGCAGAAAGAACATTCAAAAAAAAAAAAAAGGTTTCAAGTCTGCAATTGAATATAGTAGTTACCTAGAAAAGCAATGTAAGTAACAACACGAGCAAGAAATGATAGCTCAATGTACCATCCATCGGCAAGGTCAGCCTGAAAAATTAATTACATTGCTTAATATTAAAGTATTTTCCAAACATTAAATGAAAGTTAATTGAATTACAAAAAGGGTTTGAGACCTTACGCTGTCAGGTGTTGAAACTACAACATACTGAGTGTCGGGAAAGAGAAGCTTGAGGCGGCATGATCCGTTTAGTGTTGAACACATGTTGCTGGATCTTGTTACATCATACACCTTTGATATAACATTCAGAGTGAATGTCATGATTATGCTCATGGGATTCGAGTTTATTACACCTACATAATACTTGTCATCTTCCTCAATGGTGTATTCTGCCTCTTTACCTGATCAAAAAAATAGAAATTTGTTCAGAATTTTATTGCCAACAGTTGGCTACGGGATGCTATATATAGTAGTTGCAGGCTTGCAACGCAGGTGCATCACCATGATTTTCCAACTTCATCTCCAAAAAACTAACTCTATTGTTAGCATTAATTTTGTTTATAATATGTTCTTTTTTTGAACAAATTTCGTCCATAAAAATGGTCAACACACAAATTCTTAGTATTCAATTCATCCTGCAACCTTGGAAAATAAAAATGAGAGAATAAATAATAAAGTTTACAATCAAGAAAACAACAAGCGCTTGTAGCTCAGTGGATAGAGCGTCTGTTTCCTAAGCAGAAGGTCGTAGGTTCGACCCCTACCTGGCGCGTTAATTTCTTTTTCCATAAAAAATGGAAAATAAAACTTTTAAATAAAAATTAGACAAAATGACAAATCTACTTTCTATCTTAACTGGAAAATAACTTTTTTTTTAATGCTACATGGAGAATAAAACTTTTTTTAATACCTGGAAAATAAAATAAAAATTAGAGAAATGAGAAATCTATACTTTCTAGCAATCATTTGAAATGAAGAGAATGGATTACCTATTACTGGTTCATTAAGGAAGAGGGCATCAAATGAATTAGTCAGATTTGGCAGCAGCGTTTCACTTTTCCTTTCTCCTGCAGAGACATGGGCAGCACATCAAGTTCCTTCTAAAACTTCTAATCCACATTCCAGAGGTCTAAAACGAACTCAAAATAAAGAGAAACAAACACAACCCACCTTTTATCATAACCACTTCAAGTTTGTCTAATTTACTCATTTGAGTTGCCCATCTTATGAAGATCCTAGAACCCTTGTTTAACCACAAATAGTATCCCTGAAAATTCAATTTTCAATTGTCATAAAACAAAAATCTACTTTATACCAAATCTCAATTAGTAATAAAAAACTGTAACCAAATACTAAAAATTATCAAAGGGTTTATGTGATATACCTACCTTGCGACTATATGATCGAACAATCAAAAAATTTGAAGCGTTCCAATTTGATTCCCTGCATAATTCTGGCTTCTGGGAGAACCCATAAAGAAGAGCCCCTTTCCCGTTATTATCTCTGACTTCAACCTGGTCTACAAATACAGAACTAGCCTTGATCAATCGAGAAGAGCTTGGTCCAAGCACCATACGGCAATCCCCATAGTAGCCATATCGGATGCTTACAGCCACTGCAAAACCAAAAGCAGAGAAAAGCAATATTGATTTTGTTTCAGTTGTTTGAAGGGTCCTTTGGAATTTGGACAATTGGCAAAAAACAGAGCATTGTGAAAGAATTACATGCCACATATCCATAAAGTCAAAGGAATTAGCAATCGTGCACAAGTCTCTTGCCATCGTTGATTTTGAGCATAGCTGGAGGAAGCTGGTAAAATCCCTACTCTGTACATAGTTGCTTGGCTCTATGAATTCCAGAGAGATCAGAGAGATGAAGGAAGAAGAAGCAGCGATGCATAATAAGAGTGGAGTCATTGGTATAGAGAAAGAGAAGACTAGTAGGTTTATGGGGTGCCTGGCCACAACTAACACTTTGACTTGTGATTGGCGGGTAATTGAATGGCAAGTTTTTTTGAACGTTAGGTGCAAGTTTTTCTTGGTGCAACTTAAATGAGTTTAGTCAAAGTTTTCCATTTTCAGTCCGTCAATTGTTTTTTGAACGATTTTGGACCATGGATGGATGGCCTATATGGTCAATAGTTCAAGAGCAGGCCCATTTATGTATTGATTCAGGCCCATTTGTAGTCTTTTTCCCCATCTTTTATACTCTTTTATATAGGATAGGAGTATTGAATAAACAGAGTGTGGCCGCAAGGTTGCTGCTGGACTACCAGCATTGACACAACAAATGTCGATGAACATTTGGTGTAAATGTCCTGTCATTTGAAGGGAAGAGACTAATGGTAGCAAAACTCTGATACTGATGGGATAGGGTGATGGATGATCCAATGGAATAGCAATCAAGGCATGGCCCTTGTTGGAATATGCTTCCTTCTGAGTTTCATGCAGAGGAAAAAAGAAAAGGGGTAATTAAGCTCGATAAGAGCAAATTGAACAAGACAAGGATTTTAGATTTGTATGCGAAAATTATGCAGACGGTGGAAAAAGGAGGTCACACGTGTGTGTGGCGAATCATTGGTAGCAGAAGCAGAGGTTCCGAAGAAAACAAGAAAAGGGCGACACGTTGCAAATTTGGTTGGCTTTGTTGTGGGCAGCTGGGCAGCTGGGGGGTATCGTCTTCGTCAAACTCGCCCAAGGAAAAACCACAACTGAAAGTGCGACACCATGTGCTACCTGGGTCCCCTTTTAGGCATTATATTGCTTACTCTATAGTATTTTTTTACCTCGATCAGATCAAACCAAAAAAATTAAAGATGCTTTCTTCCTCTTTTTATGCAAGAATTTGCAGCTCAAGTTCTTGTTAAGCTGCTCTCGATATCTGCTTGTTTATTGATCATTTCACCCCAAAAGTCATATTCAATTAAGGAATGTTATTATGCTATAATTAGTGTGTGTGTGTACAGTGTATATATATAATAGGAAGGTCAATTAGAATCGTATAACCTCATGTTACGAAATATTCATTAATATCAAGTACTCAAGCTTAACAATTTTCTCGTAGAAGTTGACCATTTCATTTCATTTACTACATGTGCTAAATTTTAACCCTGTATATATAATGCATGTTAAGATATTAAAGTACACAAATATCATGTTCCATATCCTTAAGAACAAAGCCTCTTTGGCCTCACACCGCCATCTCTAGCTTTCGTCATCTTTCAGTACGTGTTGCCTGACAGTGACAAAAAAAGTTGATTGATATAGTCTTCATATCTTTTCTTTCTTCCCCTCCCTTCTCTACCTCTTTCATTTACTCAATATATATCCAATACCCTAATGTGTATATATCAATCTCTCTTTCGAGGTGCTGCTGTCTTCCTTAAACGGTGCAGATTGATTTGTGTTTGAAAAAAGAAAGTTATACAAACCCAAAAACAAAACTCGAGGGTGTGAAGAAATTAGAGATCAGATGGGTAGAGTGAAGCTTCAGATCAAGAGGATCGAGAATACAACAAACAGGCAGGTCACTTTCTCAAAAAGGAGAAATGGGCTAATCAAGAAAGCTTATGAACTTTCTGTTCTCTGTGATGTTGATGTAGCTCTCATCATGTTTTCACCCTCTGGAAGAGTTAGTCTCTTCTCTGGAAATAATAAAAGGTCTGCTCAATCTATATATACTTTTCCATTTCTTTTATTATTTCACTCACTTAAAAGAAGATGCTTTTTCGTTGTGTTACATCGAGCTCCATATATATATCAGAGTGAAATGAAATTGTTTTGTTTTTGGTCTATTAATGAAGCATTGAGGAGATTTTGGGGCGGTATGTCAATCTTCCAGAGCATGAGCGAGGACGGTAAGGGAAAGCTCTCAGTTTTAGAATTAGTATTTTTTTTTATTCCTTGGTGTAAATTTCTCTCTTGACTTGTGTGCTCGTGTTGGTTTCTTACCATGCAACAATACATGAAGGCTGCGTAATAAAGAGGTAAAAGACACCCCACTTCTGATCATTATAATATATATTATTATATACTAAGTACCCACCGTCTTGCCTTTCAAAGGCTTACTTAATTATGAAATTGTCTAAAATTTTGTAATCTGCAGTTTCTACTAAAAGCACTTGGTAAACTAAGGGATGAAGCTGATCAAATCTGCCAAGCAGCCAGGTTACTTCTTCCTCCTTCCAAATTAAGGTTCCCCTGGTTTCATTTGACGTTTGTTTCTTAACTTTAAGTTTTTAACTGTTCGGAAAAGTACTAGTGTACTAGTTATATATATCTATAGTTTATAGTTTATAAAACCCGATTATCTCACTTTTCTTAACCTTTTATAATTTGGTTCTTTACTCATTTGAGGCAGCCCAGCAGCAAGCAGTAGTGATTCCCAACTTGAGGTATAATTTGGCCAACATTAACCTTCTTTTAATTAGCTAATTAATATATAGTGTCATTTATATTAGTTTTTGCCAGAAGTTATTAGCAAATTAAATATTGTTTCTCTAAAAAAATGCAGGAGTTTCAGCAAGAGATTGTTAAATGCAAGTCCCGTATAGTGGATATGGAGAAACAACTAAGGTACGTATACTCTTGATAATTAAAAACCCTAATCTCATTTCTGTTCTTTGACACTTAATATTAATCAAGAAACTCTTGTTTCAGGATCTTTGAAGGTGATGCTTCCGAAATCACAGCCTTGGATCAGGCTGAGTACCACGAGCATATCCTAGAGGAAACGCTGAAACAAGTGCGTTTACAAAAGGTATTGATCTATTTTGCATGCTTGACATTCTCTTGAATATTACTTACTAGCCAATGATGAAACATTTGATGATCATTATTTGAACAGCAAGTTTTACAGGAAAAGTATAATTCTCCTGGTCCAGCGCCAACTACACAGGTATAGAGTTTTGCCAAAACTTGCTTAAAATAATACGTATAGTATCTATATATAACTTTGATCAAGGCTGAAAAATTAGCTCGCTAATATTATTATAATTACTAGGTACATCTTCCTTCAGAGACTCCAGATGTAAGTGGCTTTCTTACAGGAAGTTCAAGCAATGGTATTTTAGATTGGATGGCGCCCCAGCGAGACCCACAAATTCAGATTTTGAACTTTTTGGATTCAAATGGTCTTCTTCCTCCTAGGTGCGCTGATCTTGATAATTGTATATATTATAGAGAAATTAATTAATTATTATAGATTTTTATTTTAAAGAAAAACTTCTTGAATTAATTATTTTACAGTGATCAGACACAAACTGTAGCTGAAATCTTACCACCACCATCGCCACAACCAACTCTCCTTCATGGGGAAGAAATAAATGTTGAGGAACAGTTGAGCCCCAGATCAAGTGGTTTAGAGAGCGACAATAATGTGCAACGTCCTGAGTTTGGACAAATTATTGATGTCAACATGTCCCCTTGGACTCAACTCTATCCAACAGGTATTTCTGAGAATTGGGTTCCTTTTATTTACTTTGTCTTTTAAATTTTAATTAGGTTTAATATTAAGACTAGAGACTAAATGTAAACTAACCATTTATAATGTTGATTGGAAATGTTGTAGTGGCAGGGAATGATCCATTTCCAGATGGACAGCCACTCCTCGAACTATACTTGTCTCAGTTTGCACAATCAGCCATGTCTACGATGAATCAGCACCATACATGATTCCTTGTTGTAACTTTTGCTGTTTTTTTTTTTTTTTTTTTTTTCTTTTTCAAGTCTTGACGTTGGTGGAATAGTGTTACTTTGAGAATTGGGATTTGTTATTACTTATTAGGCGCTTATAATTATTATGTAAGTAGTAAGGTGTTTTATTATCTTTGATAATATTGTTCTATATTTTTTACGTTTTCGGTACGTTAGAGGGCTCATCATAGTCTTGGCCCAGCGGTCGAAGGGAGAGGTTGATTTGCAGGCCTCATCAAATTCAGATCCTACGTACCTTCTTCTTTGGGGTGTTCAAGCCCATTAATCAAGTAAAAGCTTATTCACGACGAAAATCAGGTCAAAAGGCCCAAAAAACAGTGCTCTATTTTAAATTTTCTTGAAGCCTCGACTAGATAAATGTGTGCAAATTGGTCATACTTATTTTCACCCAAAAAAAAATAATAATAAGAAGGTCATACTTACGTACTATGGTACAATTGTAACAATATAAGGGTCACTGGGTCAATGCCCAAATCCAGCTGCCATTCTCCCGCAATTCAATTCAGCCTATATATTATAGGCCATAAGCAATGGACTATTGCCAGGTACGCTTCCTGCTTGAAGAAATTCCTGAATGGATTCGACTTTACTTCGCTTTCACTGATGCGCATTTTTCTTTCAATCTCTATAGATAATTAATAGAGTTTCGATCGATCACTTGAATTGGAAATGTCAAATCTGAATATGTTGTATTACCCAAATTGGTTTTAGCATTTGGTTAGAAAAAAGAACTCTGTTTAATACTTGAATGCTTCAACTTGGAGAAAATTCGCTAGTGTGATTTCTATTTACTGATAGCTGACAAAGGAAGAAGTAGCAAGTTGAACGTTCACTTGCAATGACCTCTTCCGAGCCCATCCCAAGTCCCAATCCCAAGTCCTAAAAGTCAAAGAAATGTTGCTCTGGATGATCCCAAAGTAGTTGGGCAATTGCTATATGGATTCAATGCATACGCTTCCCTCATAAAATCTCAATGTTAAGTTGTTAACCATGCATGGTGACTGAGACTTTCCAATAATGGCTCATTAAGTCCTTAGGTGGTCAATATCATTGACAAATTGATCCCTTGGAATCGGAGGACCAAGTCATTCTATGGTGATAACCGATTCCCAGCCTTATCAGCGGGTTCTCTTTGCTAACATTTTCTTCTTCTATGTGGAAAAAACAGAGGGCGAGAACTAAACGCAAGCTAACGAAGTTACATAGTAGATACTATAAATACCCTTAATTACCTATTTACTGAACTCAAATTCACATACTCGTTCATGCAACTCAAACAAACATGGGTTTTTCTTCCCACCTGCATTTTCCCATATTTGCTTTTCTTCTATTTTCCATATACTTATGGCTTTTTGTGCAGTCTGCTCCTCTAAGCATCGCCACAGACAAGGAAGCCTTGATCTCATTCAAGTCTCTGATGAGCCTGCAGTCCACAAACCCTCTTTCTAGTTGGGACCAAAACTTATCACCCTGCAATTGGACTGGAGTCCTCTGCGACAGTCCTGGAAACAGAGTTATTGCTCTCAATCTTTCTGGTTTTGGACTTGCAGGTTCTATAAGCCCTCAAATTGGCAACCTTTCATTCCTTCGTTCACTTGAACTCCAAAACAATCAGTTGCGAGGTGCTCTTCCAACTCAAATGAGTGATCTTTTCCGCTTGAGAGTTCTAAACTTGAGCTTCAACAGCTTGGAAGGTGAGCTACCGGCAAACATGAGCAAGTTTACTGAGCTCAGAGTACTTGACTTGATGACAAATAGAATTACGGGGAGAATTCCTGAAGAACTCATCCACCTTGCGAAGCTTGAAGTTTTGAACTTGGGACGAAATCTTCTTTCTGGGGTGATTCCACCATCAATAGCAAACCTTTCATCTCTCACCACTTTAATTCTAGGCACAAATACACTTGGTGGCGAGATACCTGCTGAATTGGGTCGTCTTCCGAATCTGGAGATTCTTGATCTCACCATTAACAACTTCACTGGTACTGTTCCTTCTTCCATTTACAACATGTCTTCCCTTGGTTACTTAGCACTGGCTTCAAACAATCTCTGGGGTGAACTTCCCACTGATATTGGAGACACTCTCCCAAATCTTTGGGGCATCAATATCTGCATCAACAAATTCAGTGGAACAATTCCGGGATCTTTACACAATATCACCGATATCCGGATTATACGAATGGCAGATAACCTTTTTGAAGGGACAGTGCCCCCTGGTCTTGGAAATCTTCCATTCCTAGAAATGTACAACATTGGGTTCAATAAGCTTGTCAGCGTGGATAATGACGAGCTTGGATTCATCACTTCTTTGACAAATAGTTCTGGTCTTAAATTTCTCGCGTTTGATGGCAATCTTTTCGAAGGAGAAATTCCAGAATCCATTGGTAATCTTTCCAAGGTGCTCTCAAATCTATACATGGGAGGTAATCGTATTCATGGCAACATACCATCATCGATCCGTCATCTTAGTGGCTTGGCTCTGCTTAACATGAGCTACAATTCCATCTCTGGCGAAATCCCAACTGAGATAGGTGAGTTGCAGGAGCTACAAGTGTTGAGTTTGGCTGGAAATCAGATCTCAGGGAGTATTCCAAGCTCTCTTGGCAATCTTAGAAAGCTAAGTGAAATGGAATTATCAGGGAACCAATTATTGGGTCAGATTCCTTCTACTTTTAAGAACTTTCAAAGTTTGCTTACCTTAGATTTGTCCAACAATATGCTCAATGGAAGCATTCCTGGAGAAATTCTCAATCTCCCTCGTTTGAGCACCCTCTTGAATTTTTCTATGAATTTTTTAGAAGGACCTTTGCCTCAAGAGATTGGGAAATTAGAAAGTATTGTTACAATTGACCTGTCTAACAACCTTCTGTCTGGCAATATTCCCAGCACAGTTAGAAGTTGTAACAGTTTGGAGAAGTTGTTCATGGCTAACAATAGGCTATCAGGTACAATTCCTAATGCTTTAGGAGAAGTTAGAGGCCTGGAAACTTTAGATCTCTCTGCAAACCAACTTTCGGGCTCCATTCCTACAAATCTTCAAGAACTACGTGCTCTTAAGTCCTTGAACCTTTCTTCTAACGACCTAGAAGGGACAATTCCAACTGGTGGAATTTTTAGCAATCTTTCAAAGGTCCATTTGGAAGGAAATCCAAAGCTTTGCTTGAGCTCGGGATGTGATGACACCAAAGGCCATAGGAAATTAGTCATAGTTTCTATTAGTATTGCTGTAGTTATAACTTTTGTAGTGTGCCTTAGTATAGGCTTTTTAGTCTACATGAGGAAAGGCAAGGTGAAAGTTGAAGCAACTTCTGAGTCTCTCAAGGAGCAGCATCAACTAATCTCTTACCATGAGATTCATAGAGCAACTGATAGCTTCAACCCTGGAAATTTGATTGGAAGTGGGAGCTTTGGGTCAGTGTATAAAGGGTGTCTTGCAGAAGGTGTTCTAGTTGCAGTCAAAGTCCTAAACATAGAAAGGACAGGATCGTGGAAGAGTTTTCTAGCAGAATGTGAAGCTCTGAGAAATGTGAGGCACCGGAATCTTGTCAAACTAATCACATCATGCTCAAGCTTGGACTTCCGAAACATGGAATTTCTAGCCTTAGTGTATGAGTTGCTTGCTAATGGAAGCCTTGAGGACTGGATCAAGGGCAAGAGAAGGAACACAGATGGAAATGGCTTGAACATCATGGAAAGATTAAATGTGGCCATTGATGTTGCTGGTGCATTGGATTACCTACACCATGACTGTGAAGTTCCAGTAGTGCATTGTGATTTGAAGCCCAGCAACATTCTTCTGGATGAAGACATGACTGCCAAGATAGGAGATTTTGGGTTAGCCAAGTTGCTCATGGAGAGCTCAGATCATGTTCAACATTCCCTTGGCTCCACAAATGTCCTGAAAGGTTCTATAGGTTACATACCACCAGGTTAGCATAGCTTAATTCTTCTACTAATATAATTTCATATGCACTTAAAAAAAAAACTTAGTTTCTTTTAAATTGAATTAAATTTATTAATGTCAATGGGTTATTATGTATTTTGCAGAGTATGGGCTAGGGAAGAAGCCATCGAAAGCAGGAGATGTATACAGCTATGGAGTGATGTTGCTAGAGTTATTTACTGGGAAGAGTCCAACTAACGAGAGCTTTGTGGGAGAAGTAAATCTGATCAAGTGGGTGCAATCAGCCTTTCCCTCCAGCCTGCTGCAGATTTTGGATCCTCAACTGCTACCTTTAATGGGAAATTCGCCGGACAATGAACAGTCCACAATAAAGCTTAATTGCTTGACCACAATTTTTGGAGTTGGACTGTCTTGCACCTCTGCTTCTCCTGATGGAAGGATCACCATGAGAGATACTCTTCGCAAGCTTAAAACTGTCAAAGACACTCTGGTCAACAACTGTTCACCTGTTAAGAAAATGAAGCATTGATTATGAATTATAGTATTATATTAGTGTATATATAGTTCCTGAACAATCATATACAATAACCATAGATTAAGTATAAAGGATATTCTCAATGTATTGTAATAAGCATTACTGAATTCTGTTTTCACTTCATGTACATAAATGTCTTTATTTTGAATATATTTAGTAGGATAAGGGATTGATTAAGCTTTTTTCAGGGAAATTAATAGTAATATATAAAATTAATTAGTAGTATTCATAATTCATTTCAAGTAATCTTTAGAATAAAATCACCCTCCGAAGCACCTAAGTCTACTTGTACCATTTTTATTAGTAAAATACAAAGCAAAGCTTGAAGAAAAAAAATAACTTTTTTTTATTAAAGGCATAGCAAAGTTTTTATTAATAATCGAGAAAGATCATACAGAACAGAAAAAATGAAGCATAGCTGAACAAAAACCATCCCAACCGAACCATTCTTTAGCAGCTATGCACCAAAATTAAAACTATTCTTTTTTTTTTTTGGCACAACCAGAATTAAAACTATTCAAAAGTAGCAATCATAGATACTTCTCTGTCGAAAAAAAGAAAGAAAAGAACTACTTAAAGAAAATCCACAAAATTCTTGATTAGAAATGATTCACTAAGACAGAAATTCATTGGCATTAGTGTGTAGAGATTTAAATGATAAACAGTTTTAATAAGGAAGAAAAAGATGAAAATCTCAAAATAGATAAACACAAATCCCAATTTTTTTATACCTTTCCTTGTCAATAACAATAAAAACGTACAGCTTACTATTAGGACATGACATGATGATACAAGTTTCAATTGGTTCATGATATAAGACATAACATTCCAATTTAGTGTTTCATACGTAGTTACTAGATTTTTTATTGGTAGTAGTTACTAAGTAATTTTACTCAACAAACTTCACTAAATAATTTCACTAAGCATTATTATTAGTAGTATTTAGTAGTTGAAACTTGAAAATTTACTACTAGTACATATAAACTTGTAGCACTTTGAAATGGGACATGGTGAAAAAAGCAGATTGAAAATTTTACAAAAGCCGCAAAGACAGAGAGAGAGGGACTCAAAAACAACCGCGCTCTGAAATTTTCTTATTTTGGGTCTTTTAGAGTTCAAAAACATTTCAGGACAAAAGTCAGACAGAGAGCGGTCTTTTTTTTTTTTTGGGTACATTTCATTTCAGAGAGCGGTCTTTGATTTGTGGAGAGTTTGGGAAACTTAAAAAAAGTAAGCCCGCGATGATTTCATTTTTTAGTTTTTAGTTTAATAATAATTTAATGAAAGAGGCAGGTGCCCCCTCCCAAAATCCCTAAAAAAACTCTTCTCTCTCCTCTTCTGTTTTCAAATTTTGGAACCCAAAAATATTGATTCAATTCTAAAAACTAAAAACCCCCCAAAAGCCCAAAACCCACCCAAAGCCAAAACATTAAAAAACTTGAAAACTCAAAACTGAGCGCAGAGAGTTTTATCAAATACCGCCAACCCTCCAAGTTTTGAAAACTAAATACCAAAATGGCGCTTCTCATTTCACTACTCCTTTTATTCCCCCCATCTCTCCCTTCTCTTCCCTTCACTGCCAAATCCCTAACTCTTCTCTCTATTCCCAAGTCCAACTCACCCTTTCTCTCTCTCTCTCTCTCTCTCTCTCTCTCTCTCTCTCTCTCTCTCTCTGCGACTTGTTTGCTGAATAGTGAGTTAGGGTTTGTAAGAGGAAATGGCGGATCAGGAGAACTGTGTCAGAGTAACAAGGGCGGCCGCCAAGAAGAGGGCCGCCGAAGCGGCGGGGATAGTAGAGGAGAAAGTCACGAATAAGAAAAGGGTTGTCTTGGGAGAGATTTCTAACGTATCTAATGTTGTCGCTCCGGCCAGTAAAGTTCAGGGGAAGGAGAACCAAGTGAAGCAACCAAGAGGAAAGGTGAAGGCAAAGACAAGAGTGGCAAAGCCTGCGCTGGAGGAGAAGAAAGAGGAAAAGAAAGATGAATATAAAGATGAAAAAGCGATCGATATTGATGCCAAATCCGATGACCCGCAAATGTGTAGGCATTATGTTTCTGATATCTATGAATATCTTCACCAAATGGAGGTATTTCTCTCTCTCTAACCCACTCTCTATTTAACATGAATTGGTTACGGCTTGAGAAATCTATGTTCTGCAATAAGCAAAGAATCTTTTTTCAGATTTAAAAACCCAGTTTCCCCTTTCCTAATCTGAATAATGTGAGAAACTGCTTGAATTACTATTGGATACTGCTTAGATTTGGACATAGTAATTGAAATAGGGGATTTTGGTTAAAGAAGGTGTACATTGGCAAATAGGGGTTTTAAGTATGTTGATAATGCCTGTTTAATAATTTGGATTTCTGCTTAAATAAAAAAGGCTTATATTTTTTTTTGGCGATGCATTTAATATTAGGTGGAGCCAAAGAGAAGACCTTTGCCCGATTATCTTGAACAGGTACAGAGGGATGTTAGTGCAAAAATGAGAGGGATTTTGGTGGATTGGCTAGTAGAAGTTGCAGAGGAATACAAGCTTGTTTCAGATTCTTTATATATGACAATTTCCTACATCGATAGATTCCTCTCTTTAAATGTTATCAATAGGCAAAAGCTTCAGTTACTGGGTGTAGCTTCAATGCTCATTGCCTCGTAAGATTCTGACTTTGATGTTTGATTTATCTATTTATTTATTTATTTTTGTTAATCTTGTTCTTATAATTTGTTTTGTTTGCATTGTTTGTTTCATGTAGAAAGTATGAGGAAATCAATCCTCCAAATGTGGAAGATTTTTGCTATATAACGGATAATACATACACTAAAGATGAGGTAAGATCTTTTACCTTTTCTTCTATCTGCCTTGTGTATAGTATATTTCTTTCATTCATTAATTATAGGCTGTTGGCTATATGTGAAGGTGGTTAAAATGGAGGCAGATATACTCAAGTCCTTGAAGTTTGAATTGGGCAATCCTACAGTTAAAACATTTTTGAGGTAAGAAGGGGGTTATAAAGTAGATCTGTGTTGATAATAGATGAGCATTTGAAAGTTTTCTCGAACTGACTTGTAATTTGTGTTTCCTTTTGATGTCTTCTTCAGGAGGTTTACCAGAGTTTCTCAAGAGGATTACAAAGTAAGAAAAACCCTCATTGATGTTGTATTTGTTCTAAAGTTAGATTACTGTTATCTGTTATTGACTGTATATTTGCTTTGGTCCTCTACAGGGTTCCAGCTTGCAGCTAGAGTTCCTTGGATATTACCTTGCAGAATTGAGTTTGTTGGACTATGGATGTGTAAAATTTTTACCATCTATGATTGCTGCTTCTGTTATCTTTCTTGCAAGATTCATAATTCAACCAAAGAGACATCCTTGGGTAAGAGCTTGTTTTGCTAATGATAATCTATGGTGTTGATTTTTGTCTGTAGCTAGCAATTATTTACTTATCATGTCTGTTCTGCAGAGCGCTGCCATGCAACAATACTCAGGTTATAAAGCATCTGATCTAAAAGAATGTGTCCTTATTGTACATGACTTGTATTTGGGTAGAAGAGGAGATGCTCTTCAAGCAGTTAGAGAAAAATACAAGCAACATAAGGTATTTACATGGAATAACAGGCACTGATATTGATTATAATTTAAATTTTCATTTTATGAAGGTTGTAATCTAATTGAAATAATATTCATTTCTCTTGGAAACAGTTCAAATGTGTGGCAACAATGCCTGCTTCTCCAGAGGTTCCATCTTCTTTCTTTGAAGGTGCTCAAGAGATTGATATTATTAATGGTGAAGATGTTGAAGTGGTGAAATTAGAGTGATATACGTGATACATTAGTGGTGTAATTTCTGTCATTCAACTTCTTGGGGAGGCCTGAAGGTTCGAAGTGAAGTATTAAATACTAAAGAGACTGACACTTGTGCTTGCTTTTGGTGATTGGTTGAAGGACTTGTTACTGATGTGGTACCTATGCATATGGTGTTAGTGGCTAATGCTTGGACATGTATATCTGTCATTGGCCGTTACTGACCCTGAAAGTGTTTCTAATGTCAATGAAACCTTAGCATGTTAGTGACTCTTAGAACAACACTGTTGGATCACGTTGAACATTGACTGATAGATTGTAAGCGGTTTTTTGATCTGATTCTGATGTTGAAAAGTCGAATGGTCAAGAGATGATCTTTTAATGAATTTTTTCCAGCCTTTTGGTTGAATGATGTAAAAGTAAAACCATTTTGTTGATAAATTGATATCTTTTTCAGGAAGTACCGACTACTGAGTATTCATGCTCATGCCACTGTCTATAAGTGGTATTTTGGTGTTCCATCTAATTGATAGCTCATCTTTCTCAAACTTGATGCAACATTTGACTATTTCTTAAAACTTTTGATTGTTCAGGGATATTGTTATACTAACAATTTGTTTTGGATTCAGATTGTATCTAGGTGGTTGTACTTCATTTTGAGGAAGTTAATTAACTCCTTTCTGAAAAGCTAGTTTAACTTGCTAGTAGCAACTTTTAATATGATAATAATTGTCTGACATAGCTGTTTTCCTTTTTCTTTGTCTCCTTCATTTCCTCTCAAGATCTCTTTTGGGATTGGATGTTAAGAAAGATTTCTAGGTTTATACATGTAAATCTGTTCTTCTGCTATGATAAACGATTTGCCATTTTCAAATGATTCACAAGTAAGAAATGCCATGTTCAATTTTTGCTTCTTGGCTTACAGTTGACCCGTATGTTAATTTAACTTTAGAAGCTCATGTTTTTGCAGTTTTTCTTGTTTTACTGCTTGATCTTTAAGTTGGCAGGGTTCCTGTTACCAATGCTTGTGGCTGGAGTGGTTGTGCAAAGACAAAGATGCTCAGAATTATGCTTTTCCCCGGCAAGGTACTGCATGCTATACTATTATTAGTATTAACTGCTATACATTCTCTTGCAGAAAATTATCTGTGCCTAGTAGTTGGTTGACCTGTGCAACACTGATTAAACTATGAAATACTAGTGCCATCCATTCTTATGAACAAATTTGTCCCTAAGAAGTGATTTGAACTCAGATTTTGCTTATAACTAGAAACTTCATGAAATAGGCATTACATAGCCATTTCATTTGGTTTAAGAAATAGGACGAAGATTATAGCCGGAGGTCCAAGTCAAGTTTTAGTGACTCTGGGGATGATTTAGGTGGTTCTACATGATAACTTCCTGGCCACTTCAAAGTTGTTTCTCTCTGCATGGATCCTGTCCATGCCCCTGCAATCTCTTTGCTGGAATCATTGAATCTTGCAACCACAGGTCTCCAATCTGTGTTCAGTTCGGGCACAAGTGAATGGGGCTGAACACCAAGTGACCGAGACATTGGCTTATTTACAGGCAAACCAATCATTGCCATCAGCCTCTCAGATTGGTATCGTCTAACTACTCCCCTCTCCCTTTTATGGGCGTTCTGGTGGCCACCAAGAGCTTGTGAACTCCAGAATTTTCTTCTGCAGAAGTTGCAGGAGAAGATCTTGTTGGAAGCATATTTTGATTGGAAACCACCTTTTGAGGCAACAGCATCATCCTCGTACCTTCCAAGACTCAAGTTCAGCCACTCCTTTGAATTTCCTCCATCGCTTCCTTCATAGTAGCCCTCATCATGTCTTTCATCGACCTGATTAGCTGACATTTCTGCTAGTCCTTCCATTTGGAAACTCATCTCTTCACTTCAGGAAGGCTTTATACTTCTAGGATTCAATAATCCGCAGCATCAAAGCGGAACAAGCCTGATATATATATGTATCTAAAGGCAAATGAAGTAGCAATAGATGGTTCCCAAGTTTGTCAAGTTTAGTAGTAAATGGATCCATTTATTACTGGTACTCCCGGGGCACTGCTTATGTCTTGTCAACAGTCAACATATAGTCTCTAAACCTTTTTCCACCCCTAAAGATAGAAGGAGAATGAAAGGAAAAACTTTTTCTGTTTATACCCTTTCACCACTTTAGATTCCTCAGCAACTTAACAATCAATGCGGTGCAACAACACTACAACACAGTCATATCATAATCTTATAATTTATACGAATTGCCTGCCATGATATATATGTAAGCTTTTTTTGAAAAGATTCCAATGCTTTGGTTATGTTTAAAGATAGTTCATTGAAAGCAGAAGTCACTTGGGTTGTCTGTGGTTCACACTACACATAAGTTCTCTGCATGTTTACTAAATTGAACACCATTTTATCCTTGATTCAATTCCAATGATATTGAAAAACGAGATTGAGAACCACTAATTAGGTCAAGCAAGTATTCTATTCACATGGAAGTGAATAATAAAAGGAGCAAGAAGGACAAGGGTTAAGGTCTTAGCTCTTTCTCAACTCCCTCATTTGGTTGATCTGGCTGCCAGATTACATAAGCTAGATATCAATATTGATGTAAAAATGTACTTTCTTCAAGTTCAAGGTTTATATAATGGCCAATGAAGCATCGACACCTAGTCCTTGGCCAAAATTGTTCCATTCATGACTAGACATGTGTCAACTTGCTCAAAATCATAACATAATATAAAATGATGTATATTCTTATGTCCCCTTTAATTGGGATTAATGTCATGTTATTGATTGATGGATTTAAACTTAAAAAAAGTAGTAAAATACAAAGGAAAATGATATGCATACACTCATCAAGATCTACCTCGTGCAAAATAACGAATTCTTAACAGGAAATGATGTCCGCACAAACCCACTCATATTCATTTCTTATCCACGCACATAAAAGGTGGGACGAAGCGATGAAATTTTTGACATGTTTGTCTTTCCATAAAGGAACATTAATTCGGCAATTCCCAAAGTTGTGGTGGGCAATGCCAATGGAATATGTAGTTGTTCTCCATATGAAAACAAGAGCACTTCCATTGGTTTAAGTTGATCTAGTACTTGCAACTGCATTGACCCAAAAAAACAATGTAAACCCTATTGTAAATTTCATAATGTGAGACACATTGATGTGACTATATATATGTCTTTGGATAAAGGTAGTACAACATGAATTCTATCTGTAAATGTGAATGAGGATCAAATTTTCCTCAAATTTGGAAGGTCATTGGGACAAATTCAATGTCTCAATATTGATAAGTTTAAGATGGAGTTGAATATTTGAGGTTGACATAACAATTTCGTATTGAACATGATTCCTTGGAATGAAGTTGCCAGCTCTATATATATATAGATGCAATGATTCTTTTGTTTAGTTGCATTGAGACATAGAGAAAATGTTCGAACTCTATAATTGCAATGCCATGGGCATGGCCCTCTCTTATTTGCTGCTGGTAATTGGGTTGCCGAGTCTTGAAATTGAAGCTTCATTTTTGGTGATTTAGAAGGGCTGGTGTATATAGTGGATATATGAGTCAGGGGATTGAAACACGAAGCAGCGGAATTGTAGTGTCGTGTCCAATATCAGCACCTTATCCTTATGAAAAGCACTAACTTTTTAGTGCCATTGGTGTCGGGTGATTGATGAAAGAAAGGGGGTAACAATATCTATATGGGATGTTTCGTTCCACATGGGATTCTTCATAAGTACTACCAATTAGGCGAATAACCAAACTTAATGCTCCCTCCGTCCCATATTATCTGTCCACTTCTATTAAGGGAAAAGTGGACAGATAATATGGGACGCAGAGAGTATCATCAAACTTAGAAAAGGGAGTTATTAATAGGAGTTTAGGGTAATAATTGAAGGATAAAATTATCATTTATATATCTAGAATTTTCAAGTTTCTTAATCATAACTTTAAATACTGAGTTATATATAAGTTGGTCCTGGGCTCCTTGTCAAGTACCCATTGACAACTTGATTGGCTAAAATTTAAGAGCATCTCTTTCTAATACTGTGATACCCTAGTATTTTTGGCTTGGACTTGGATTGTATTTGAATTATGTTTTATGAGAGATGGACTTAACTGAAAGGTTTCCATAATTGTTACATCACTTTGAACAACTATGGAACCTAAGGGGTTTACTAGCAATTTTATCATAACGTTTATATATTTCCTCCGAGTCTCCGACTAACTTTCCCATTACAAAACCCATGGTCGACGGTACTTGGAAAGAAAAAGGAAGCGATTTGAACTTTGAAGCAAAGAAAGTAAGGAAGAAAAGAAGAGATGAGGAAGCAAGTAGCCAAGTAGGGAGAAACCCAGAAGGAAGTTGAATGGAGTAAAGGGAAGATTCAAACCGTGAGTTTCTTTGTTCTTTGTCAAGGGAATAGCAAGCTTTCAGTTGAATTCAAGGTAAGTTTAAGCCTTTATTTGTTCCAAAATTAGTGGGTTTTAAATTTTATGCTTTGGAGTATAAATTAGAAGTTGAAGAAAGGATTAAGGGTTGTTGAGATGGATTTAGTGATTATATAAATTTTTTTTTAGTTTTGATTTATGAAGTTTACTATAAGAGTTATATATGGTCAGAAAACTTATCATTTTTAGTTTACAAATAGCTAAATAGAAATTGGGATTTGAGTTATCAAGTGAAGATATGGTTAATTTGGTAAAGATGGTTGGAAATATCAGTAGCTTTCTATTGTCAATGACGTTTTGAGAAAGGCCTGTGTGGCAGTGATTTGTGAAAGGCAAGTGATGCCAATGTTATATGATTTTATCAAATTACATGCTTTCAAAATGTTTTAATACTATCATTCCATAAATGCTTTAAATGTATGAATTGTTATATCAATACTGCTTTGTTTAAATGATGATATATTTTACAAGTTGATGTTGGTGGAATTGTTATTATGGAATGATGTATTCAGTATTATGTTAGTATATTGTAAACGGTGCTTGACCTGGTAAAGTGTGTGGGGCTATACTTACTGAGCACGTGGTTTGCTCATACAACCATTTATTTACTTCTTTTTCAGATTAATAGTGGCTATGATCTTGGGTTAATGAAGAACTGGCCATCAATATTATGATTGGATTGAACTGATTGAAGTTCTCAAGTTTATTGCTACAAGGTATAAAGATATTATTATTTGAATGGTAAGTCTACAATGTTCTCTCAAATCTAGTCCTTCGTGCGTTATTTGAATGATTCATGATAGGCTTCATATTACCTTGAGATTTTAATTAGTTGGGAACTCTGTATCAAAGTAATGCAGCTGTGTCAGGTTCCTATTTTTGGGAGTGACAAAAACACTTCATAAATTAATCTCGGAGTAAATTACAATCCTTAAAAGCTTTGATGCAATCTGGTATCTGAAGCCTTCAAATTCAGCCTCTTTTTCTGCCTTTCTATCTATGTCTAACATGTTCCATTACCTTGGTATCATAATATGTGTTTTTGTCACCATCAAGCTTTTAAAGCATACGAAGCATAATTTACCTCCGAGTCCATCTAGTTTACCAATCGTTGGCCACTTTCATCTCATCAAAACCCCCCTCTACCAATCTCTGGCGGCATTGTCATCAAAGTATGGCCCGATTTTGTATCTCAAATTCGGTTCTAGGCCAGTTCTTGCTATATCTTCTTCTTCTGCCGTCGAAGAATGCTTCACCAAAAACGACATAATATTTGCAAATCGCCCTCGGACGATGGCTGGGGATATTCTAACGTATAACTACACTATATTCCCATGGGCTCCTTATGGACATCAATGGCGGAGCCTTCGTCGTCTGGGTGTTGTTGAGATTTTCTCTTCCAACAGGGTGCAAAAGTTTTCTTCCATACGTGAAGAAGAAGTTGCTAACTTTGTTAGTCACTTGTTTAAAGTCTCAGCTAAGGGAATGCAAAGTGTGGACTTGAAGTATTTGTTCTCTCTTCTTACAACAAATGTCATGTTAAGGTTGGTAGCTGGAAAGCGGTTTGTTGAGGATGCTAGGGACATGGAAGCAGAAAGGATGCTCTTCCAGGAATTTACTAGCATTTTTTTTCCAAGCTTGGGAACCAACATATGTGATTTCTTCCCAGTTTTGAGGTGGATTGGTTGGAAAGGGATTGAAAAATATTATAAAGAAATGTATAGGAAGCGGGATGAATATGTTCAAAATCTAGTGGATGAAATTAGACTAAAGAAAACTAGTTGTTCTGCTGATGTTCCTGAGATAAAGGGAGAGGGAAAAAATCAGTGTCTGATCGAAAGGCTTCTGTCTCTTCAAGAACAAGATCCTGACTTCTATTCCAATGAAGTCATTAAGAGCATGGCAATGGTAAGCAATAACTTGCTCTGTCTCATCAATTTTACTGCTTTCATCAGTCTTTTTCAGGTGGTGAAAGAAGAATTACTAGTAGTAATTTAGTTTAAATTTGATTAACTTATTTTATTGCTACTAGTATCTATCTGTTTTTAGTCTTAACATGCAACGTGTGCATCAGATCACGTTCACTGCAGGATCAGAAACCTCGGCTGTTACATTGGAATGGGCAATGGCTCTTCTTATGAATCATCCAGAGGTTTTGCAAAAGGTGAGAGCAGAAATAATTAGTCATGTTGGGCATGAGCGCCTGCTAAATGACTCAGATCTTGCCAAGCTTCCCTATCTCCGTTGCGTTGTGAACGAAACACTCAGGCTATACCCTCCATCACCGACTTTGTTTCCTCATTACTCGTCTCAAGATTGCAAGGTGGGTGGATATGAGATACCTAAAGGCACAATGTTGGTAGTCAATGGTTGGGCTATCCATAGGGATCCAAGTATATGGGAGGATCCAACAAAGTTCAAGCCTGAAAGGTTTGAGGGAAACCTGGAAGAGAAAGTAGGGAAATTTATTCCATTTGGACTTGGTAGGAGAGCTTGTCCTGGGGAGACCATGGCCTTTCGGTTAGTTTTGTTGGCACTAGGTGCAGCTATACAGTGCTTTGATTGGGAAAGGTTAGGACCAGAAATGGTGGATATGACCCCAGGTGTCGGATTAACAATAGCAAAGCCTGGACCATTGGAAGCTCTTTGTAGTCCACGGTCTGAATTGATTAAACTTCTCCCCAATTTTTAAATTCTGACTTCAATTAGTTTAGTTTAGAGCTTCTAAACTCTAAAAGTGTTTAAGAATTTAACTACACATAAGTGGAATTTACCTTCTAGGCTCTAGCTGAAATAAGGTGCTGTTATAAGTCTGATGTTTCTTTTCTTCCAGAATACACATTAAAGCTAGTATTGAGTTGTTCTCTTTCTTTCTTCCTTTCTTAGTCTTTTTCTTGAAGAACATTGGTGTTGAGGTGCTATATCTCTTTATCAGCTTATTTCTTGTCAACAGTCAACACAGTCATATCATAATCTTTTAATTTATACGAATTGCCTGCCATGATATATGTTAGTACTTTTATTGAATAGATTCAAATGCTTTGGTTATGTTTAAAAGTTTTAGTTCATTGAAGCAGAAGTCACCTGAGTTGTCTGTGGTTTACACTTTACACTACACTGATCTATGGCTTAATGTCCTTTTTGCCCCTTGAACTTGTATGCTTTTGACGTTTTGCTCCCTAAACTTTAATTTTGGACATTTTGCCCTTTGAACTTGCAATTTGGAGCCATTTTAGTCCCTCCCAAATGATATTGCATGTGGCAATGCCATGTCAGCGTCTTGGTCTAACGTGGCCTTGCCACATGTCATTTTTGGATCGACGTGGCGTTGTCATGTTAGCAACACCGTTTGAGATGTATTAAAATGGTTCCAAATTGCAAGTTTAGGGGCAAAACATCCAAAATTGAAGTTTAGGGGCAAAACATCAAAATCATAACAAGTTTAGGGGACAAAAAGGGCATTAAGCCACTGATCTATCCACCATCAATCCATAACTTCTCTGCATGTGAACTAAATAGAAATTCAATTCATCCTTGTTGGTTCAATTCAATGATTTTGAAGAACCAGTGGTAGGGTTTATGAGCATGAAGGATGAGGTTAAAGGTCACTTTCTCAACTCTCTCATTCTTCATTTGAACCATTTGATTGATTTGGCTGCTAGAATACATAAGATATCAATATTGATGTAGAAACTGTACTTTCTTCAAGTTCAAGGTTTATATATTGGCCAATGAAGCATGGACACCTAGTCGTCAACCAAAGTTGCTCTATACATGACTAGACATGTCAACTTGTAAATCATAACATAAAACAAAATGATGAATATTCTTATGTCTCCTTTAATTGGGATTTGGGAATTGGGATTATAATGTTATTGATTGATATTCGTACACTCATCAGGATCTACCTCATGCAAAATAAACGAATTCTTAACGGGAAATTATGTCCGCACAAAGCCACAAACCCACCCATACACACCTTTTATCCACGCACATAAAAGGTGGGACGAAGTGATAAATTTTTTTCATCTGTCTTTCCATGAAGGAACTTTAATTCGGCAATTCCCGAAGTTGTAGTGGGCAATGCCAATGGAATATGTAGTTGGTCTCCACATGAAAACAACAGCACACTTCCATTGGTTTGAGTTGGTCTAGTACTTGCAACTGCATTGACCACAAAAAAAAAAAAAATGTAAACCTTATCGGCAATTTCATAATGTGAAACACATTGATGTGACTACATATGTCTTTGGATAAAGCATAGTACAACATGAATTTTATCTGAAGATGTGAATGAGGATCAAATTTTCCTCAAATTTGGAAGGTCATTGGGACAAATTCAATGTCTCAATATTGATAAGTTAAGATGGAGTTGAACATTTTTCCTCTTGCGCTAAGTGTGGTGGATTTTTCAAGTAGACACAATTTATCAGAAATCATGTTTAGTGTTATTTTTAATGTAAACCACATGTATCCGTATCCGTATCCGTTTTAACCGTTTATGATTAATTTTGTTCAAGTTGAGTTGGTCAGATGATTTTCTTCACTTGCAAAACTCAATTCCAAGACCTCATTAACTTGCTTAAGAGGATACAAGTACTTTCAATCATTTAAAACAACTAATCCTTTTTTCAAACATTTTAGTTTGGTAAAGGATATTGTATTATCCACAGTTCTAGACTTCTAGTTCAAGAAGAAAAGGTCTTGGGCTTTTCCTATACAAGCGTTGGGCTCCTCACTCCTGGGCTTTTGTTAATCTTTTGAAACTTGAGCTTTGGGCTGTATATTATCTTTTTCCTTTTGGATTCTCTAGTTTGGTTTCATTTTCTCTTGGTCAAGGTCGGCCCAAGATGAAAATTAATTAGACCCAAGGTAAATCAATTTGGTGTGTAATATAGGAATATAAAATTACCTTATACTATTAGTTTACAAAAAAAAAAAAGTTGCTAATAATAATCAAACGTTTTAGTCCAAAGTTTATGATGTGCACAAGTAACCGACTTACCGAAAATGTTTGAAAAATTCCCATATTACTACATAATTAGGGTGTGATTCATGACTTCATTTTCCATATGCAATGGTCGGTTGAGTGGATAACAAAACAATGGTGTGAATTCTGACTCGACAGCTATCTTGTCAAAAAGTTTACCTAAAGTTTTCGTCAAAACAAAATACTTAACAAATTAATCCACCAGTCACGGAACAAAATTACATTAATCTAATCCAAAACTCCTACTTAACAAGTTAAGTTGGATTATGTCGTACTTTAAACAAAACTGGTAATTAATATGGCATACATATATACTCAAAGGTTATTGGGAAGAACCGTGACTGTTCTAAATTTTGCGCATGACAAGACCATTCAGAACGTCTACTTTAAGCAAAGATTTGTTTAATCTTTATTTTTTTATATTATAGGAGTAGTATTATAATTTTGTCTTAGATCACATGAGCTTTTTGCATGTAAGAGGAAAAAAGTTCTTGGAAGAATATAAGGGCAAGTAGCGCTAGCTGATGGATTCAGAAACTGGGAAAAGAAAATCTTTTGTTTTTTCCTTGGTCTTTGGGGATGAAGTTGATATAAAGAGAAAAGTGTAGCCAGAAAGAAAAAATAGAGCTATAAAGAGAAAATTGACTACTTTTTAAAGGAGACAAATAAAACCCAGACAAAGATAAAGCGGAAGAGCCAAGAGATATATACACTTCATTACTGTGGTACTATTTATATCTATCTATTGCTATAAATTGGACATGGAACGACCCTTATTTTAATTTAGGGACTGAAAGCCAGAAAAAAAGAAAAAGTTCTCGTAAAGCACGAAGATTTTAATATTCTAATGGAAGAAAAGCCAAAAATTAAAGTGTTCTTTCTTTCTTCGTGAGGTGTGTCCCTTGTTTGCAGGGTGTACTCAATAACATTACATCAACTTTTTTTCGTTCTTTTTTCTTACATTTCCAAACAATCAAAGCCACTTAGCTTTCTCAGCTTCGTCGTGCTTTTTCTTTTAGCTTAAACCTCTCGCCCTTCTTTGGTCCCATTTCATTTGTTTGAGGAAAGCATATAAGATTTTAGATTTCTTCCCTTTCTGTTTCTATTTCTTTCTTTTTTTTCTTCTCTCCCCCACTAAGAAGAAAACTGCCCACGATTTCTCTTGGTGTAGCAACAGCATGCACTTTCAAGAGTCTCTGAAAGTGGGGTTTTTGCAGAAACGTCTTATGGTTATTGTCCTATTGTTGGTCTTTCTTCTGTTAGTCTCAGGAGATGATCAGAAGAACGAAGAGTCAATGTTTGCTGCCATGAACGTTCATTCTCAAGGTGGTAAAAAGAACCAAACTGTGAACCAGAAGCCGCAGCCGCAGCAACGTTTGAGGCATTCTTTTGATTTCTTCTTTTCAAGCAAAAGAAGGGTTCCAAACGCTTCAGATCCACTCCACAACCGTTGAAGCATATCAGTGAAGAAACATGTGGAAGGAAGACTTTCAAAAGTGGGAAACCATTAATTAAGCACTTGGTATCTTGTGCATTTTGTCAAAGATGGTGGGGTACTTTTGTGGGGGATCCTTCTTTATCCCCGTGAATTGCATTTGCATGATCCATGTCTTTTTTTCTTTCAAAATTTTGTTGGAATTTTCTTAGGACCTTAATTAATTTGTCATCTATATTTTGTATTGTCTATATACCGCAATATATGTGTAAATGAAATATATATTAAGTAATGATTAATTAATGAGGAAGAGACTTGGTCTACATTTCTTTTTCGAATGTCTTTCCGTTGGGTTAGGTTTCCATAGAAAAAATTGTCCTTTTATGTTGTCACTTAGCTATTCTTGTTCTTCTCCAAGCTTATTGCTTTTGATTCACTTTTCAGAACCCTCATTATAGCAAAAGAGTAAGAGAGAGTTGTTGCTTTTAATAGGTAATAGGTTCAGAGGCTTTGGTAGTATATCAGACTCAGAGAATAAATGAATAATCCATCAGATTCATTGCTCTAGGCATCATAAAAATTGTTCTTGTCTATTTGTTTTATTATACCTACAATTATCCTTGTTGTTCATTGGATGACGAATAATTATTAACTAAGTTACGTATAAAATTCAAGTTGAGTTGTTTCATTTCTTTTCTTGGGTACATCGAGTTCTTTCATTTCTTTTCTAATATGAAATGAAAGAAATGTATATTTTTAAAATGCATTTAGGTTTATAAAATAAGATGCAACGTAAAGGTTAATTCCGTACAATCAATGCCCTATTCGACCTCTCTATATATATTAATTAGATTTAAGAACAAAGTAAGATATGTTTACGTTCATCATGAAGTCATCCTTGTTTCAGAAACAAAGAGAGCTCGCTCCACCATCAAGCCATTATAATGGATTAATGGTGCTCAATTAGAGTCATCAATATTTACGGTTTCTTTCTTCTTCAACTGTTTCGGAGACCAATTGAAAATAACTCCCAAAAAGTGATCAAGGCTTGGAACTTAATAATATATATTAATATATAATACGAAGTTGAGCTCAAATATATATATGATACTGTATATCTTAATTTGGAAAACATAAAATTAAGCCAAAGTACCCAAAAAGCTACTCTTCGATACGAACTCGCAGACAAGACAACTAGTTTATTGATGCATGTAGCAAAACGAGAAAGTAGAAAGCAATGCATTCGTACAATTTTCTCCTACAATTCCCATATCGTTTTCATTATTTTTCTTTTTCTTTTTTTCCCATTATTTTTCTTTTATTTATTTGAATTCTCAATTCTGATGGCATATGGCATGGGACAGGGCTATATATATATGGTTCTAGTATAAAATAAGTGGGGACCCTTTGAGCCTCTGCTTCAATGGAATCGTTCTGGAGCTGACATTACGCAAAGGCATATAATATGTAGTAGCATATAGATTTTTGGTTTTTGCAGTGGGAAGATAGACCTAATTTGCATCGAGAAGCAAATTTTGAGCTTTGTTGACCATTGAAAGCAGTACGGACATGGATGATAAGATGATACATACACTTGAGGACTGACTCAGAAGGCAGAAGTTAAGCCTTTGGAGGGATTCCAATTGGCCTAATCATTTCTCTTCTACCCTACCATTTTTAACTCTCACACTTTGCAGAGTTTTATAATCTCCAAACCAAATACTTCTTCCTGTCTGCTGAAAGCAATGCACATTTATCAGACACTTTCTCAGACTTTAATTTATTTATATTTAACTTGATGGGGCTTTGGCTTTGCCATGAAAACTAATAAAAAGGGTCTCAGGCGTGTTACATCTGAAAGTATATATATTATAGTATATTAATATATTATTATTTTACTATTAGTTATTAGTTTAGGCGTGCATTAAGAGGGCTTAAATTGGGTTTACAGGAACCTAATTAAGTTGCCTCTAAGTGTAGAGACTATTTATCCCCAAATTATGGCTTTATTTTCCAATAGGCTCGTTTGCAATTCTTAATATATTTTTGTGATTATAAAGATTTTGATTTGGGGGTGGATGATTACGCATGCAAAAGTAGCAAAGTGCAAATTATTTTGTAGTGTATTTTTGTGTAACATCTTTGTCGAAAGTGTCAAGTACATCTCCAAAAGGGGGAATTATACTTCCATGAAATGCTGTAGTAATTTCATCATTTTCACTTAAAAGGTTGATATGTTTATATCAAAGTTTGACTGAAATTAGACAGCACTTTTAATACCACTTAATTATCTCGCACAGTAAAAAACATCATGACATTATACCCTTTTTTTTCAGTACATATCATTCACCTTCGATACTCAATTCAATCTTAACTAATTTGAAATTGAGTTATATATATTAAACCAAAATGAGGAAGCTTCAACATGATATAATTTCTTTGTCAAACATGATCTTAGTGTATTAGAAACTTTTTGCCATGATAGTGAGCGCTTGATTGAATGATTAGCAAATTAGTATTAATTTGGACTTTAATTTTGGTTTTACTATCAAAGACTTGGGCCAGAGAAGGTGGACACAAGCCGATTCTTATTTTGAAGTAACTCTGGTTCAAGGCCATGGGCTTGGACACTTTTTCCCAACCGTCCGGCCTAGTCCAAATTTAGACGTGATATTCGATTTGAAGCCCATTTTCCCACTCGTGCTGGGCTTGCTTTACAAACATATACTATTGCTTTCGATGTTGCAATCAAACTTTCGGTAGATTGACTTGGAACTCAATCATGTCCCTGCTAATTTGATTGTTGAGCCAATTACATGGCAACTGTCAACTCAAGTAGTATCAATAAGCTAAGTTGCCATTCAAGACTACTACTAGCCTCCCCCAGTAATTGAAATCCAGTCTTCTTGTTGCAAGCCAATAAGAAGCTTTTCTTTTGGTAGTTCAGTTTAATAAATGCAGAAACGCGTTCTTCTAATTTGAAGTAATTGTACTTCAAATTTTCGTAGAAAGATGACCATGGACTTTTCCATTAATAATTCATTTAAGCATGAAAAAGAAATTCTTTAGACTTAACTTTCAGGGTCAACTGAAGAAAACAAAAAAATGGACTAAAGATATACATAGTGCATATTAACTTATCATATATTATATGCATAATGGTTTCTGAAGATATGGCAATCTCTTTAAAGACCCACATTATAAATTGGTCCCCAGCAAAAAGTGACATCCCTTGGCATTATTATCTTTAATATGCAATCTCAATTTTGAAGCTTTAAAAGTTCATCTCTCTCTCTCTCAGCCTTTGTATCGAATCTTAGTGTTCTTGATCTGAATTTCCAATCCATGGAAAACCTTTACCATTTCCTTGGTATTATTATATTCTTCATTTTTCTAACCATCAAGCTTTTAAAGCATAAAAAACATAACTTGCCTCCGAGTCCCTTCAGTCTGCCAATTATTGGCCACCTTCACCTCATCAGAAACCCTCTCTACCTATCATTGGTAGACTTATTATCAAAGTATGGCCCTCTTTTGTATCTGAAATTGGGTTGTAAACGTGTCCTTGTTATATCCTCTCCTTCCGCCGTCGAAGAATGCTTCACCAAAAACGACATAGTTTTTGCAAACCGGCCTCCGACGATGGCAGGGGATATTGTAACGTATAATTACTTATCCTTCGTGTGGACTCCTTACGGCCCTCTTTGGCGAGACCTTCGCCGTTTAAGCGTTGTTGAGATTTTCTCTTCAAATAGTGTTCAGAAGTTTTGTTCCGTACGTGAAGAAGAAGTTGCTGACTTAGTTAGTCGATTGTTTAAAGTTTCAGGTAATGGAACCCAAAGCGTTGACTTGAAGTACTTTTTCAGTCTTCTAGCAACGAAAGTCATGGTGAGAGTGGTGGCGGGAAAGCGTGGGGATGTTAAGGACATGGAAGCAGAGAAGAGAAGTTTCCAGGAATTTAAGAAGATTTTTTTCCCAAGCTTGGGAATCAACTTATGTGATTTTTTCCCAGTTTTGAGGTGGATTGGTTTCATGGGGATTGAAAAGAATTTGAGAGAATTGCATAGGACGAGAGATGCATACATTCAGAATTTAGTAGATGAGATTAGATTAAGGAAAGCCAGTTTTTCTGGTGATGTTGATGGGATGAAGGGGGAGGGAAAGTATCCGTGTCTGATCGAAAAGCTTCTGTCTCTTCAGGAGCAAGATCCTAACTTCTGTTCCAATAAACTCATCAAGAGCATGGCATTGGTAAGTAGTAACTTGCTCTGTCTCATGAATTTAATTTACTGTTTTTTCCATTCTTTTTTGGCGGGTAAAAAAATAAATCTAGTATACTAATTTAACGTGAAGCCTTAGATTATAATTTGGAACAATTTTGCAAAATGATTTTATCAATTTGGATAAAGACTTGGAGAGAAATTACATTTGACAGATGATGGAAGTCATTCCCCTGCCTCTGGTAAGACTGGATTAGTCAATTAGACTTGTGGTACTTGCAAAATTGTAACAATTTAGAATCAACATTGGAAATGATGATCAAAATTCAGAGAAATATATAGAATGAACATTAGCCACCTATTCCCTGCTCCTATATGTCGTGTCCAAGTCCAACCATGGTTTAACTAGCTAATTGTACTTCCATAGTTCCACATGTCATGCAAATAATAGACGAGTTCTGTCTGAAAATTTATTAATTGCAGGAAAATCCAATTTTAACACTAACATGCAACATGTGCATCAGATGATGTTCATTGCAGGAACTGAAACCACGGCAATTACAATGGAATGGGCAATGGCACTCCTTTTGAATCATCCAGACGTGTTACAGAAGGCTAGAGAAGAGATAATTAGCCAAGTTGGACCTAAGCGCCTGCCAAATGACTCAGATCTTGCCAAGCTTCCCTATCTTCGTTGCGTTGTGAACGAAACACTGAGGCTATACCCTCCAGCACCGACTCTATTGCCTCATTACGCGTCCGAAGATTGCAGGGTGGGTGGATATGACATACCAAAACACACAATGCTAATGGTCCATGCTTGGGCTATCCATAGGGATCCTACTATATGGGAGGAGCCTACCAAGTTCAAGCCTGAAAGATTTGAGGCAAGTTTTGAAGAGAAAGAAGGGAAATACCTTCCATTTGGACTAGGTAGGAGAGCTTGTCCAGGCGCAACCATGGGCATGCGGCTAGTTTTGTTGGCACTAGCTGCAGCTATACAGTGCTTTGAATGGGAAAAACTTGGGGCAGAAAAGGTAGATATGAGCCCTGGTACCGGATTTACAATTTCTAAGGCTAAGCCATTGGAAGCACTATGTAATCCACGGCCTGAATGGGTTAAACTTATCAGCCAATCTTAAATTAATTCCCAGCTCAACTATGATTTAGAGCTTCTAAAGTGTTTGAGAATTATTACTATAACTATAAAACTTGTCATCATTTCCATTTTCACAGCTGATCAAGCTCTTGCCTCTTGATCGTATGGCATTCAAAATTATGCACCTAACCATGCTAGTGTTCCATTGGCATCGAAGTAGTTTTGGGCCTCGTAATTGTGAGGAAAATATTGTCATTCATTCTCCCTAATAAATTAAGGATTTTGATTTGGAGTGGACATGCAAAAAGTAAGTTTTAAATGGTATATAAATTTTTATTGACAATGGCGACTCTATTTTGATGGGTTGAATTGAAGGGCTTAGGCTGCAGGTTGGTTGAATAAATTCAATTCAATGGGTTGGTTGAAATTTGAAAATACAACCATCTCCTTAAATTCAAATAATTATGTCTTTTCACAATTGCCATCCCTTGGAGCTTTTGAGGCAATCCGAGATCTGAAGCCTTAAAATTCAGTCACTCTGTCTCTGCCTTTCTATAATTAGTATCTTACTCTTACCGTTCTTAATCTGTTTTTCATTTTTTTTTCTTTTCATGGGTAACTTGTACCATTACATTGGTATCATAATCTGCCTTTTCGTCACCATCAAGCTCTTAACGCATAAGAAGCGTAACTTACCTCCGAGTCCCTTTAGTTTGCCAATCGTTGGCCACTTTCACCTAATCAAAGAGCCGCTCTACCAATCCCTGGCGGCATTGTCATCAAAGTATGGCCCTATTTTGTATCTCAAATTGGGTCCAGGCGTGTCCTTGTTGTATCTTCCCCTTCTACCGTCGAAGAATGCTTCACCAAAAACGACATCGTATTTGCAAACCGGCCTCGGACTATAAGTGGCGATACTCTAACGTATAACTATACTATATTCACATGGGCTCCTCACGGACCTCATTGGCGGGACCTTCGTCGTCTAGCTGTCGTCGAGTTTTTCTCGTCGAGCAGGGTTCAAAAGTCTTGTTCCATACGTGAAGAAGAAGTTGCCAACTTAGTTAGTCACTTGTTTAAGGTGTCAGCTAATGGAACCCAAAGCGTGGACTTGAAGTATTTGTTCAGTCTTCTGACAACAACTGTCATTTTGAGGTTGGTGGCGGGAAAGCGCTTTGTTGAGGATGCCAGGGACATGGAAGCAGAAAAGAGACTGTTTCGGGAATTTAGTGACATGTTTTTTCCAATCTTGGGTTCTTACAACGTATGTGATTTTTTCCCAGTTTTGAGGTGGGTTGGCTGGAAAGGAATTGAAAAGAATTTGAGAGAATTGCATAGGAGGAGAGATGAATACATTCAGAATTTAGTGGATGAAATTAGATTAAGGAAAGCCAGTTGTTCTACTGATGTTCATGAGAAAAAGAATCCGTGTCTTATCGAAAAGCTTCTATCTCTTCAAGAACAAGATCCTAACTTCTGTTCCAATGAAGTCATGAAGAGCATGGCAATGGTAAGTATAGTAACTTTTGCTCTGTCTCATCAATATTAATGTTATTTGAGGGTTTTAAAATTAATTTATCTTAATTTGATGCTATGAGTAGTATTCTATGATCTGTTTTTAATTAACATTAACAAGTTAATTACATGCAATATGCATGCATCAGTTCATGTTCATAGCAGGAACAGAAACCTCGATTAGTACAATGCAATGGGCAATGAGACTCCTTTTGAATCATCCAGAGGTGTTGAAGGAGGCGAGAGCGGAGATAATTAGCCATGTTGGAGATGAACACTTGCTAAATGACTCAGATCTTGCCAAGCTCCCGTATCTTCGTTGCATTGTGAACGAAACACTCAGGCTATACCCTCCAGTACCAACTTTGTTATCTCATTACTCGTCTCAAGATTGCAGGGTGGGCGGATATGAGATACCTAAAGGCACAATGTTGTTGGCCAATGCTTGGGCTATCCATAGGGATCCTACCGTCTGGGAGGAGCCAACTAAGTTCAAGCCTGAAAGATTTGAGGGAAATTTCGATGAGAAAGAATTAGGAAAATATCTCCCATTTGGACTTGGTAGGAGAGCATGTCCTGGGGACACCATGGCCATACGGTTAGTTATGTTGGCAATAGGTGCAGTTATACAGTGCTTTGATTGGGAAAAGTTAGAGGTGGATAAGAGCATTGGCATTGAATCTACAATAATGCCTAGCCCATTGGAAGCTCAATGTAGTCCAAGGCCTGGGATTAAATTTCTCTCCCAATTTTGAACTTCATGCTTGAATTGTATAATTTAGGAGCTACAAATAAAGTGGAAGTTACCTTCTAGCTGAAATAAAGGTGCTGTTATAAGATTGATGTTTCTTTTCTTCTGAAATTCAATAAAGTTATAGTATTGAGTTGTTCTCTTTCTTCCTTCCTTTCTTTGTCTTTTTTACCTTTTCTTGAAGAAAATTGGTATTGAGGTGCTATATCTCTTTGGTTTTAAACTAAAATTTGGGAACTTATATAATTAACGTTCAAACTTGCCAACTAAAGGTTTCAACTTTCAACAGCCACTAGTCATGCTATTTAGTCAAGCTAACGAATGGTTAAAACTTAGTATATTTATTTATCACACAATTTACTAATTTAGTATTAGTTGAACAAAAGACTGACTTTTCCACAAAGAAGACTTTATCTGCATAGACCTTCTACTCATTTAACACTATTTCCCATCTGACAAGGGAAAAACAGAGGCGAATAACCATGTTTGAGAGATTGAACATGGAGTTTTTATATTACCTAGCCTTGTTAACCTCTTTTCTTTTTCTTTTTTACAAGCTTGTTATAAAAAACAGAGTGGTGATAAGAAATTTGCCACCAAGCCCACCTAGTCTTCCTATAATTGGCCATTTCCACCTTTTGAAAAGGCCAATTCACCTTACCCTGTATAATCTCTGCAACAAATATGGTCCAATCTTGTTCCTCCGCTTCGGACCAAAGCCAGTCCTCGTCATCTCCTCTCCTTCCGCCATTGAAGAATGCTTTACGAAGAACGACGTCGTCTTTTCCAACCGTCCTCTGTTTCCCTCTAGAAAGGTTGCGGAATACGGTTTCACTACGCTCGCGTCCTGCCCTTATGGCCAACACTGGAGAAACCTTCGCCGTCTTACTGCTACTGAAATTTTCTCAACGAAACGTCTCCATGGGTCTTCAGGTATCCGTACGGAAGAAATTCTTTTCCTGGTTAAACAATTGTTGAAGAACTCTGCCAGGGAATTGGGGATTGAGTCATTCTTTTACATCTTGACGTTTAATATCATGATGAAGTTAGCTTCTGGGCAGAGGTATTTCAATGATGATATTTACTCCGACAATATTGGAGACATGGTCAGTGATCTGAGACAGATGTTTAGTTCAACTGTCAGACTTTCTTGGAGTGACCAATTTCCAATCTTGAGATGGTTGACTTTTCATAGGGCGGAAAGAGAGATCATGAAAACTTATAAAAAGAAGGATGATTTCCTTCAAGCTTTACTTGACACGCGCCGAAATGTTAGTTCTTGTTCGATTAAGGACGAGGAGAGGAAGCGACCGATAATTGATGTTATGTTATCGTTGCAGGGATCAGAACCAGATTGCTACACTGATGAAATCATCAAAGGAATGATCATGGTAAAACCTAAAAACTAGTTTTGTTTGTGTCCTAAATATGAAAACATGTTAATCACAGAAAAACAATAGAGAAATTAGATGAAATTTCTGTTATGTTCAAGCATGCAAATCCAATAAGTTGCTGTTTTACAGGTAATGCTAACAGCTGGAACAGTAACATCAACATCAACCATGGAATGTGCAGTGACTCATTTGATTTCCCACCCTGAGGTCTTAAAAAAGGCAATGGAAGAAATTGATGAAAATATTGGACAAAGCCAACTACTTGATGATGGGGATCTTAGCAAACTTCCATATCTTCATTGCATAATCAATGAGACACTTAGATTAGGTTCGACAGGGCCAGTAATTCCCCCACGAGAATCAACAGAGGAATGCACAGTTGGAGGTTACAGCATCCCACGTGGTACAATGTTATTGGTTCATGCATGGGCGTTGTATAATGATCCAAACTTGTGGGAAGATCCTGACATGTTCAAGCCTGAGAGATTTCAAGGCAACGGGGTAGAGGGAGACAGTGGAGGTAATTATAAATTCATAGCATTCGGTTTAGGAAGAAGGCAATGCCCAGGAGAAGGGCTGGCCATGAGGCTCATGGCTTTGACATTGGGGACTTTGATTCAGTGCTTTGAGTGGGAAAAGGCTAATGAAAATTCCCAGGCTGATGGTGGCACAAATGGGGCTTTGAAGGTCATCTTTCGTCCCCGTGAAACTCTAGCGCCCAGCATTCTTTCTCAACTCTCTGACTGATTTTTAGACTCAGTTTTTGTTTGTTTAACATAACCTGTAGCTGTATGTATGCTCCAGGACTATGCTCATTTTCCTAGGAAAATAGTAGTAATTACTAAATAAACAATTCTGCATTGTTACAGAACAAAAATTAATTTACAGAAGATAAAAAAATTCAACATTTCTGCAACTTGCAAGGCCTCTGTAATAATTTATAACCCCATACCTAAATCTGCACAGTATTCATATATATATATATATATATATATATATATATATTGCTTAATTTATAATAAAATTCACCGTCTTTCCTTTTTTTTTGTTCAACTGATGATTCCAGTCTAGTACTATGTTTTTCTAAGCTGGGCATGCAATTTGTATGATATATTTGGAGTAATTATATTCCGCTCCCTACTATATATAAAATGAGTAAGTGAGCCCCTTTAGATCTTTATCAGTTTTAGAAAAATGGAAGTAGCTAGTTTCTTCAACAATATCACACTCTGTTTCTTCATTTTCCTCTTGCCATTCATAATCAAATCCATCATTGAAAAACATAGAAGAAACTTGCCACCTAGCCCTCCTGCTTTGCCAATCATAGGTCATCTCCATCTTCTAAAAGATCCAGCTCATCGAAGACTCCATCAACTTTCAGAGAAATATGGGCCAATCCTCTACCTTAAATTCGGGACTCGTAAAGTCCTTATAGTTTCCTCAGCATCAGGAGCCGAAGAGTGCTTGAGAAAATATGACATCATCTTTGCAAACCGACCTCAGCAGCTTGCTGGAAAACATCTCAATCACAACAACGCCACGATAGGTTCAGCAAATTATGGTGATTATTGGCGTAACCTAAGGCGTTTAACAACCTTGGAGCTCTTCTCAACAAGTCGGCTCAACACGTTTGCCAGCATTCGGCAAGACCAAGTTCAGTTATTGGTAAAGGAACTCTTCGTTGCATCAAGCAGGGAACCGGCAAAGGTACATGTTACATCAAAGCTGATAAATGTTACTTTCAATATGATATTAAGGATGATCGCCCGAAAGCGGTATTATGGGAACGATGTGGTGGATAAAGAAGCAAAGGAATTCCGGCCTTCCGGGACATCATCAGGGAGTTTGTGGAGACCGAAGTAAGCACAAATTTAGTTGACTTCTTGCCTGTGCTGCGATGGGTGGATTTTCTAGGGGTGGAGAAGAGGATGAAAAGAATTAAGAAAAAGCTGGACAGATTCTTACAGTCTCTCCTCGACGAGCATAGGAAAACAGGGGAAGATTCAATCACTAAAGGGATCAGAAAACCAACTTTAATGGATGTCATTCATACTATCCCTGCATCAGACAGAACCGGAGTTTTATACGGATCAAACCATAAAAGCAGTTGTTCAGGTAAGTACACTAACACAACTATCCATGCATGTATCTTAATCAAATATAACTATGAAATACTACTTAGTATTTAGTATTCCTTAATTACCATGTGGCTTTGATTTTGATGTTCATCATGTGGCTGCACAGTTAGCCCCATTTCTTTGATGATATAAGTGCATCAAATTAAATAATGAGGTTGATTAATTTAGACAGAAAACATATTCTAAATAGAGAAATTTCACCACGTGATGACAACTTTCATGATTTTGTATACCTAGTAATTTGCCAGATTAAAAGTAGATAATTAAATAAGAAAAAAAAACGTGATAATAATTAGTTGATTATATATAATTGCTTCAGGTTGAATGTATTGACTTATACCTTAATTATCATTATCATTGCCCGATAGAAGTTTAAATTATCTTTGGTTAAACTTCAATATATAAAACTTAAAAATTACTTTGTTTACCAATTGATTAGAAAAACCAAAAGAATTATGAGAATGAGACAGGGAAGAGCAAGAATAATATGGAATTGCCAATATGTGTTTATAGAACCAATTATGTTATTTCTCAAATTTAAAGATTTCTAGCTCGTTGAAACATTTTGCAGACAATGCTAATTGCTGGAGCTCAAACTTCAGCAAGTACAATAGAATGGGCTATGTCACTTCTCCTTAACCATCCTGAAGTAATGCACAACGCTTGGACTGAAATGCGTGCCAAAGTTGGAGTAGACAAGTTTCTTGATGAAACAGACCTGCCAAAGCTGAATTATCTACAATCTATAGTTTCTGAGACATTAAGATTATTCCCGCCTACCCCATTGCTCCTACCACATGAATCATCAGAAGATTGTATTGTTTCTGGCTATCATGTGCCTCGTGGCACAATGTTACTTATCAATGCCTGGAGTATCCAGAGGGACCCCAAGCTCTGGGTGGACTCAACAAGATTCATGCCAGAGAGATTTGAAGGTGGGGAAAGTGAAGGGTATAAACTTCTCCCATTTGGCGTGGGGAGGCGAGCTTGCCCCGGAGCTGCTTTAGGCAAGAGAGTGGTAGGTCTGGTTCTAGGTTCCCTGATTCAGTCCTTTGAGTGGAACAGAATTGGCAATGAGGAAATTGATATGAAGGAAGGCACAGGGCTGACCATGCCTAAAGCTGAGCCATTGGTGGCTTTATGCAATCCCCGGCCAGACATGATCAACCTCCTCTCCACACTGTGATGTCAAGTATTTGGTGAAAGGAAACACTAGCATTAGGTAAAATGGGGTACACCCTATATATAATGCAACCCAAGTCTATGTATCAAAATGTCAAGATGAGCAAGTATTTTCATAGAATATTCCTTCTCAAGAACTTACACAGATTTGATCATTTCTCATTTAAACTCATTAGAGTGCATGTGCAAAAATCAAAATAATTTTGTATATAGGAATTTATATGAGCACATAAGCATTAAAACTTAAAAACAGGGGCTGCAGGTATATTCAATCAATGGACATTATTGTTGAATTATCAAAGACATTCAATAGATAAAAGTGTTTTTGGAATACTTGCAACAGAGCTTGAATTTTTGCTGATGGTCAAGATGTTGGATTCCTTATCTCTAACAGGTTTTACAAGCTTGTTAATTGTCAAGTTGCATTTCTTAATTAATTGTTTAACCATCACTAGTTATCCAGGACAGAGACACATTACTAGTGCTCTAATTGAATAATTTAGTTAATTCATGTTGATCCTTTATAAAACTGAGGCAGCTGCCGAGAAAGAAAACAGAAAGATATATCTTGGTGAGCAAGGGAACTTTTTTGTCAGCAAACTATATATAAAGAAACCCCTTCCCCCCATTGGCACTCAGAAGTCAGAATGGAAAATGTCATCACCAAATCCGGCTTTATCCATTTGTTTTTTAATTTTATTTCTCTCTCCAACTTCTTATGGCAAGTGCATCTATTCTCGGAAGACTTTCTAATTTTGCTTGGCCAACACTCACACAACCAAGTATATGAAGGTTAGGCAATTTTGTACTATGGTGTCAAAGTAATAAACACCACAAGCTATATGTTGATGGAGCAAAGCTGGTTTTATTTCCCTTTTCTTCTTTCTGTTTTTGTGTTGCTTGTTTCAAAGTTCATACTGAAACAAACACCCAAAAGCAAGCAGCCGCCAAGGCCACCTTCACTTCCCATAATTGGCCATCTCCATCTCATAAAACAACCTGTCCACCGAACATTACAGCATCTATCTAGCAAATATGGTCCAATCTTTTCACTCTCTTTTGGTTTCCGCCCGGTGCTAGTCATATCATCCCCAACATTAGTTGAAGAGTGCTTCACTAAGAATGATATTATCCTTGCAAATAGGCCTCGTTTTCTTTCTTCCAAGTACCTCAACTATGACAGCGCCACCATTGGAGCCGCCCCATATGGCCATCACTGGCGCAATCTTCGCCGCATAGCTTCACTCCAAATCTTCTCAACTAATCGACTTAACATGTTTCTGAGTATTCGACAGGATGAAGTTAGATCCTTGCTCAGAAACCTGTTTAAAGTTTCATTTCAAGAGAAAGCAGAAGTGGAGATGAGGTCAAGGCTATCTGAAATGTCTTTCAATATGATTATGAGGATGATATCAGGGAAAAGATATTTTGGGGTAGAAGTGGATGATTTTGAGGAAGCAAGGAAATTTCGAGAAATGATAGAGGAAGCATTTGAACTGAGTGGAGAAGTGTATCCTGGGGACTTTTTGCCATTTTTCCGTTGGCTTGATTTCCAGAGATTTGAGAAAAGAATGATGAAACTGCAAAGCAAGGCTGATGCAATTTTACAGAGCTTGATAGATGAACAGCGAACAAAGAGGATTGATTCCTGCAATCAACAAGGAGGAAAGAATATTAGAACGACCATTCAAACTCTGCTTTCTCTTCAAGAATCTGACCCTGAATCCTACTCTGATGTAATAATCAAAGGCCTTGTAGTGGTAAGCTAAAAAAAGTACTATAGCAATTACTGATTTGAAAAGGAATTAATTTGATCTGACTTTACTTAAGTTTTACCAAACTTGTTTTGTAGAATCTTATTGGTGCAGGGACAGACACATCTTCGATTACAATAGAATGGGCACTCTCGATTCTACTCAATCATCCTGCCGTGTTAAACAAGGCGAGAGCCGAGATAGATGATGTTGTTGGTCACAACCGATTGGTAGATGATCCAGACCTTGCCACGTTGCCATACCTACAATGCATCATAAATGAAACCTTACGGTTGTTTCCACCAGCACCAATCATTCCAGCTCATGAGTCATCCCAAGACTGCACAATTGGATGATATAAAATCCCTCGGGGCACCATTTTGCTTGTTAATACATGGGCCATCCATAGGGACCCTGAGCTTTGGGATGAGTCTACAAGTTTCAGGCCAGAAAGATTTGAAGGAATATTGGAAGGTGATGAGGGATGTAAGTTTATACCATTTGGAATGGGGAGAAGGGGATGCCCTGGAGCTGGCCTTGCTCATAGAGTGGTTGGGTTGGCATTGGCTTCATTAATTCAGTGCTTTGATTGGGAAAGGGTTGGTCAAGAGGAGGTTGACTTGGCTGAAGGAACAGGATTGACTATGCCTAAAGCTAAGCCGCTGGTTGCCTTGGCAAACCTCGCAAATCCATGTTTAATATTCTTGCAGAGCTATGAGTTGTGTTTAATAACCAATTGAGTTTGTCATTTTATCATCACAAGTTTCATTTTGATTAACGAATTAAAATGTTGGGCCACCACAAAATCAAAACCCACAAAAAATTGGGCCTAAGGCACGAGCAATGTTTAAACTAAGAAAGTTGAAACTTCAAAAGCTCTAGTATTAGGTGTTTAATTATGTTCGAGTAAGACAGATTTTGAGGAACCTGCTTTGTTACATAAAGTGGTCCTTGAGCCTTGAGGTTCGTTGCATTGTGCAAGATTGCTTCTTTTGTCAAAAATTCCATTTATTGCCTTGAAAGAAATTCAATGTGGAAGGCAACGGTAACAAATCAGAAATTGATTAGTTGACAACCAAATCACAATCAACTAAAAAAAAAACATTGTAGAAATAAGATATCTCGCTATTAAATTAAATTCTAATTAATTAAAAGTTAAAACTAGAGCAATTAGACATGGGCAAGATCTAAGCAAATTAATTAAAGTTGGTCGGTCCATTTCATTTCAACCCACGCCCGGCCCACATCCATTTCTCTTCTTTCCCAGTTTCCCCACCTCACAAATATTTATACAACTGTTTATCTTTAATCTTATTAATCCCCTTGAAAGATAAAAGTAAATATTCCAAACTCAAAATCCTACTCCAACTCTCCAACTCCCTGGTTGTTACCACCCAAATCTGAAAAAATAAGAAGAAATAATGGCCGATCCTGAATCCACCACTGCTCCAGACTCCGTCGCGGAAGAAGCTCAGGCCAAAACCCAAGTCGACGAAACTGCTGCCAAGCTCAATAACCTTACCCTACGCATTTGGCCACCCACCCAACGCACCCGCGACGCCGTCATTAACCGTCTCATCCAGACCCTGTCGACCCAGTCCGTGCTTTCCAAACGCTATGGTACGGTCCCCGAGGACGAGGCCACCGTCGCTGCCAAGTCGATCGAGGAGGAGGCTTTCTCCGTCGCCGGAGCATCCTTCTCGGAGGATGACGACGGCATCGAGATCCTTCAGCTGTATTCCAAGGAGATCAGCAAGCGAATGCTCGATACTGTCAAAGCTCGAGCAGCTGCCGCTGCCGCCGATTCAGGTGAAGCGGGTGTAGACTCTAGTAACGGGGGACCTGTGAGTGGTGAGGAGATTTCTTCCTCGACCGTAAAGGCTGAGGCTTGAGTTTCAAGATTATCTCTTTAGGGTTTTCTTAGCATCATAAGTGGTATTCTTAGGGTTTTATTTTTCAAATTTTCCTTCCCTTTCTGGGTTGTGTTTGCCCTGACTATGAATATTTCGGGATGCTTATATATCATGGTAATAATATCTGTAATATTAGGAGCAATATTTATCAATATCTTCCTGTTCTGTAATATTGGTTGAAATGTGCTTGATTTTTGAGTTGCTTTTTATTGCTCTATTTCATTTTACCATCCAGAACGAAGGGTGCTACAAATTATGTTTATTATTGATGAATATTTTTCTGAAGCTCACCACCATAATCATTAGTTTCACATAATTTATGCAATGCTGTTATATGTATACCCATTTTCAACTTGTTTCACTGAGATTTTGGCAAAATATGGAGCCCAACACAATCAAGTCAAAAGTCTTGTAAAAGTGTATGTGTAGAGAGAGCCATGAGCAGTAGTTTAGGTTTCTGTCTCTGGTATAGATCTGATGTGTAGTCATATTATTTCTTAAATTGGCTCCTACTTTAATTCATTTTAGAATGTATCCTATTATTTATACCTTTTGAATTGGAAATTTTAATTTTTGTTAGGCAAAATTTTTTGGACTGTTAGAGCCCCGAGGATGTCAAAGTTTTATAAGAATTCAGTGTGAATTAGAATAGAGCATGCCTTGGTTATTTAAGTGCTGTAGAACAAACATGAGTAGTGTAGGGACATGCTCTTGTGTAGTTTAAGTACCACATAATCCTGGATTCTTCAATGAAAATGCATTCCGATGAGCTTGTTTTCGCATAGTCCCTTGGTAATCTATGAATTGAATGTAGACACATCCTCTTCTGACTGTGTTACTGTGGTTTCGTATTATAAGCACACATCCATATAAGCTTAACCTAGTGTTCCATTTTTTGCCCACCTCTACTTACCAGTTACCACATAGGCATTTTTTATATATACTCTGCTTTCGCATGTATAATGTATTGAGTTGGACATGATCTTATCGATGCTATTTCACTGTCTATGCATGCAATTGAGTCAAACTTCTTTTCCCATTCTTGATCTCTTAAGCTAGCATCTTGATTGAAGGAACATTTTATATTTTTTTTCTTAATGCATAAGACCCCAAATTCAATTTTGTTCTATGCTCTAGGTGGATATTTTCCAAATTGTTGATTTTTGTTGGTAAATGAAATAGCATGTGTTTAAATCTTATTTATCTCTTCAACCCCTTCTTGTGGAAGGTTGACTCATTTGATGCCAGAACAACATCCTAACGATGTTAGCCAAGTTATAGGCTGCTAGCTGATTCACATATCCATGAGCTTTGTTCTTTATAAATATTCATGTTACATTGCTCATATTTCCTGGAGTTCCTTCCTTGCATGCTCTGTAGGAAAGAAGGAACAGATATATGTAACTCCTATTAACCAAGAGTGATTTGGACAAGTTGCAAGTTTCTATATGGCTGTTGTATGATGTGCTTCAGCTTTCAACACTGTACAAAAGGACCAATTGAGCTTGTTTTATTTTCTTAATTGATCTAATCAATTGACAAGCTCAATTGTTGCTTAATTGTTTTTTTTTTCCACAATCCAGTATTGATCTTGATAATGATTTGTTGACCGTATTCCACTGATCTTGTTCTTCAGTGACTTGCCTGTTTGTTTGTGGTGGGGTTTCTTTCTTCTTTTGGTTCCTAAAGTTGTCCTGCCCGGAGGTTCTCTTGTGCTGCGGTTGTTTTTGTCCTGCTGCTGTTTTTGGTTGTTTTCCCCTGTTTCTGTTGTGTTTTTTGGTGCAGTAGTGTTTTCCCTCTGGCTAGGCCACACCTGTTCCTTTGCCTTCTCTGTATTTCCTTCCTTTTAATATACGATTTTTTTTTTTTAATCCACAATATAAATCTTTATGCCATATGTTTTTTTTCCTTATACCCTTATTGGCTACTTGTGGATACCTTTTCCCTAGAATACGCCTAGTTATGGATTCTTTTGGTTAAATTAGAGTACTTTGTTGGTTTCTTAATCATGCTGCGTTATGTTTTTTGTTGGTCATATTGATTGACATACATATGAATATCAGTAGAATACAAGATAAATTCATCCAATAGGATGTCTATTTGTTTGTTTTCAATTTTCAGATGAATTCCCAACTCGTGTGGTGTGAGAGTGCCTGTGCTATGTGATATGACATCTCTACTCGTGTTGTGAGTTGTGATAGCTTATTGTTTTGGAAAGTCCCACTTGCGCTGAAAACTCGCCTGCTGTTCCAAAAAAAAAATGTTTAGGACAAGTGACAGAGACACAACCCGTGTTTTACTTGCTCTGTTTCTCGTCTTCCCTGATTAGTTTAGTTAAAGACAAGATTGTTATACTTTGTCATGTTTCCTACTCTCTTCATTTAGGGACCTTGGGCTCCAAGAAGGTGAATTTGTCATTCGCTTCCGGACAATGTCTCATTAATCAAAGGAACTACTAATTCTTTTAGAAATGGAAAGAGTTAAGACTCAAGACTAAGAGATCTATGTCTTAAAATTTCAGAAAAATTGACCTTTGTTTTGTTTGTTTGCTAATGGTCGTTTTGCGAATGTTTTTTTGCATGGGCAGAGAATTGTTAGTTGAACAACATGTTCTCACGAGCAAGCCAATTGGGAACATAAAATATTAATTCTTAACTTTTACTCCATAACTCTGAGTATTGACTATTGCGGTTCAATATTCATGCCTATTTTCCGTAATATCATTTCATTTTGTTTAATTCCTCACTTCCTGCTAATATGTACGTAATCTTTTGAGGGCTTTGGGTACTTAAAATAATGCCGGTTTTACGCCATATTAACTACTTGTTACTCATATTTGAAACCCGGAACATTAATATTACACCTAATCGAGTAAATCCTTCTAGGTTTTTAGAAGCAATTGGAATTAAAGTGCATTTGTTTTTGCTTTTATGTGTCAATGGCTGATGGCCCCTGATGCCAAAAGATGATCTTACATATCTACTTTTCAAATAATGGCCAAGTTTTAATCTCCAGGTGTTGTCAAGTGATTTGGCTGAAGGAGTCACATATCCACCAATCCATATATAACCAATGAAATGATCTATCTACCTTTGGCGACATGAATTGCTAATTTTTGGGCCGATTGCATGGTAATACTACTTTTGAAAACTTGCACCAGCATTTCTAACCATTTTAATATGACTTTTTTGACATAAAAAAAAATGTCCACAATGTTTGACCATTGCTTGTATTTTGGTGCATAATCCTGGAATATGCACACAAGAAGACAGAAGAAGGTTGTTCCAAGAATTACAGTTAGGTGGGCTTAAAGAAAGCCGAAAGCTTAAACTGATTGTATTTTTGTAAGGAAAAAGAATTCATTAAAAAGAGATTGAGCTTGCGCAATGCCATATAATAATTTGCTTGCTAATATCCTGATTCTTTTTTGAAGATCGAATTTGAAGTTGAATATTTAATTAGGTGAATTATAAATTACTTATTTCTCTTGTGGGGTCTGTCACCATGAAAATTTATGTACTCCTTGCCTCCTTGGTCACTGTTCCTTTAATTTTCTGTCCATCTAAATAGATACTTGAAAGCTATTGGCTCAAGGTCCTCCTTAGCCAAAACGAACGAGGTTGATGAAATTGGGTTGTCAACATTATTTCCAAACTTTAACAAGCTTTTAATAAAACAGAAACAGGAACTGGACATTTTGCAAAATGATCAGATTCATTTCCCAGCCTGTCTAGATAAGCAAAAATGTAAGCTGAATCTGATCATTTGTAAAGAAATTTAGAGATTAATAGAAGTATACATTATCAAAGGAGGCAGTTAATATATAGTAGGCAGAGTAAGATATTGGCAAGGTCAAAGCTAATTTGGTAAATATTGGAATTCTTCTGTCAATCTTTGGTCTAATTGTGATTTTCTTTTTGACTTCAACGGGGTTTGGTTTAGATTACATAATAATTTTTTAGATTTAGATTAGATTTCTGAATTCCTTGCTGCTTTTCCCTTTGTGCAGATTTTGCTGACAATCATATTTACAAGCATAAAGCACAATATCAATCTAGGTGATAAATAAAAAAGTAGTATATGATTTTTATACTTTTCATCATTAAAAAGTACACAGATTATCCTGATTCTAATCAAAAGTGTGTTACTAGGTACTACCTTAATTTCATCAATCTAAACTGTCAAATTACAAGTATATATAATTGAAAAAACAAATCTCCTACTATATATATTTTCCTAGATGGAGATTAAAGAGAAAAAAAAATGGTAGCTGATCACAAAAATCTGTGTACAACCTCTCTCGTATACCATGGAAATTCAAACCCAAAAAAGAAAAAAAGAATTGAGACCAGGAATAATGCCTATAAGACGCTAATGTCCAGGACCTCTTTTGCTTGGTCCAGAGGCTAATCTAAAAGCCAAGCTCCTAAACGAAGGACGAGTGCTTGAGTTATTTGCAGAGACAGAAAACCTAGAAACAGCAACCTGTTGATCTTGTCCAGCTCCTCCTTGTTCTTCGCATCCTGCAACAGTACCATCGACATTATTGTCTGCCGCCGTTGAACGAAGGGCTCGGCCATGGACAGGCGTTGCGAACTCTGTCGAAACCAACAACGTTAATAAACCCAGAATCAAAACAAGACGCTTCATTGATGATGCATAAGAAGAAGTTGAGCTGTTCTTGTTCATCGTCGACATTGCTTGTCTCTCTAACAAAATAATAGTAATGCTCTGTCAAATATTGTTTTTTAAATTCTGTCGAGTCGTTGAAATGCTAATTGCAATGGGGTATTGCTAGCTACCGGCTCAATATTTATATAAGGATCTATATATTGCTTGGGCAGGACGGTGAAGAGCTTTTGTGAAGTGGGTCCTTTTAACAGGATTGTTTGACTCAGCAATTTCCTCACTTTCTTAATTTCCCTCCTTTACAAACAATCTCGCGACGACTATATATTTTAAACCACTTTTTTAGATTTTTGGGTAGCTAAATATACGTGGGAGGTGATGAGGTTTGGAGCAAGAAAACAGAGCTTTTACTTTGAAATTTTTTGCTTGTGTTGTTCGATTTTGACTTTACAAAATCCGGTGCTGCGCTACAAAAAATTTGCAGATTTTAGACAGCAAAAAAATGGAAGTAAACATAAGTGAGGCCTTTTTTGCATGGTCACGTTCGACCCAGATTGCTTTCACACGCTTTTCTGCTTATATCCGACGCGTGTGTTTACACATCTATCTGGTACGCGGTCTTCTTTTTCTTTCTCTCCTCTCGTGCTTCTTAAAATACATTGTTTTTCAATAGAAATTAATATTATTATTGTCCAATTGGAGGCTGACATCTAATATTTAAAACCCACGTGTCTCATCCTTAACGACCCAAGACAACATTTATTTCGACTGGCGTTTTTTCTTACTTTGTGAATGGAAAATTAGAATTGTACGGTTTGTTGAACTGTCTTCATAATTCCTCAACAAGTACAAGACGGTGCATATATACATACATACATTTGAATTTCAAGAAATAATTTGTTTATTTACCTAATCTCGATCCTACTAATTAAAAACTAAAGACATCAACCCATTATTGTTATTAAAAACTACGAGCTCGTTTGGCATCTTTTCCGTTTTCTGTTTTCTGTTGCCAATTTTCTGTGTTTTGAAACAAAACAGTGAAAATATGTTTGGCAGACTGTTTCCGTTTTCAAAAATTTTGGAAACAGAAGCAGTGTTTTGGAAAAAAGTGGAAGTAAGAATTTTGTGTTTTCATGTTTTTCTAAAATACTTCCAAAACACAGAAGCACAACGATGAACAGTAACTCACATGCTTTTTTAACCATTTTTCTTTTACTTTTTTATTTAAAAACATACAACCAAATTGTGTATCCAAACATGTTTTTGTTTTCAAAAATTGACAGTGCAACAAAAACAAAACGAAAACAAAACAAAAACAAAAAACAGAAAAACGAAAACGATATCAAACGACCCCTACAATAAACGTCCTGAAATGTTCTCTAATTAAGTGTAAGATTATAGTAGTAATTAGGGTAATTACTCACAGCAGCTGCATGTTAATTAGAAAGCTCTTAGTCAAATAGCATGTTACAACATTCTGTTTTTTGAAAGAATTGGGGGAGTGGAAAAGCTTAGCTGTCGATGTCAGGAGCTTTTCAAAGTATATAATTAAAGAAATTCAAGTAGATATGAGACATTTTCAAACAAAGGGCATGAGCCGTGTTCGAAAATTTCAACATATTCCTTTTCCTGGAACTGGAATATGGTCATTTGTGAATGTGGTCGACCACTATAGGAATATATATGGAAAAGATAAAATTTGCTTGCTTTCTTGCTTACAATTGAGAATAAATATAAATAAAAGGGGATCACGATGTTTTTGTATGAAAATTTGAACATGAAAACGAGAACCAGTTCTACATTATTTTGACTGTTTTTAGCAAATCCAGTTTCTTTCAGTTTCCAGCAAGTTGCTTTCTTATTTGTGTACCGCCGACTTTCACCTTCTATATATCACGTATCAATGACCATGGAGCAACGTCAGCCTATTTGAACGGCGAATAATCAAACCTAATTAAACAAGGTTTGATTTTGATTAAGGATATATGTAATATTCCCTTGCTGGAATTTATGTCCCTTAATTAATTAATTAGGACCGATAAACATGGATGAGAAACACGACTGTATATATTTTTTTTCTTGCCAATTTAAGGTGATAAACATGGCATTTGTGACATATACCATCATTTTCAATTAGAATTGAAAATTTGGCAAGGCCTCACTTAACACACGAGTTAAAGTCTCATACATAAATTAGTATGAATCACTTTCACTGCGCCTTAACCATTAAAATGGCGCTTAATGCACTTTCTAATCCCCGAATTTTTTGTAAATGGCCAAATAAACCCCCAAATTTCAAATTTGACCAATTCCACTTCCAAACTCTAAAATTTAGCTAGATAATTAGCCCTTTTTTGGATGTCACCCTAATGGAGCTGTCAAGAAATGCCACATCAGCTTGCCACATGACTAAAAATGCCACCTCATAAAAAGTAATTCTTCATTAAAAAAAATTATAGTAAATGTTAAAAGAAAATTGTGGCCAAAAAAATGTTTCAAAAATTAAAGTTAGTTATTATGGTTGCGGTAAAAAAATATTTTAAATATATATATTTTTTTTACTTTCTTTGAAAATTTACCTTTTTATGACATGGCATTTTCCGTTCACATGACACGCATTTCGTGCCATTAGGGTGCCATCCATAGAACTATAAGGGCTTATTTGGTCAAATTTGAAAATTGAGAAGTAAAAGTAGTAAAAATTGAAATTTAGAGACTTTATTTAACCGTCTATGTGGAAAGTTTAGGGACAAAAAAGTACATTAAGCCATACTTTTAATGGTCGGGACCATTAACTAATGTTATGAAAGTGATCAATGTAATCCTCCTCATGTAAGGGCTATATATCCTTGTAGAAATTAATGCATGTTTAATTGAAATTTCAAATATTAGTCCACCGGTCCACCCTACAAAATCACAATTCACATGTAGCCATATATAAGCTAAACACATCCTCTCACCGGTACGTACCCTATCTCTCATATTGGGAGGACTTGGGAGATCTTACCCACCATATCATGAGAATTTCATGTTCAATTTCCTAACCCCCATGGGCGATCACAGAACAAAACGTCTATCCTACAAATCAACCCCATGTCAAAATCAAACCTCATCATTAATTATTTTTTTGAGGGAACATCATTAATTATTTTTAAGAAACTTTATTTTCTTTGTATGGATTCTCTTCTCTAATTAAAATCCGTGGATAACCCTTTGGAGGGCAAGTTGCAGCCCTGATATCCATTGGCAGTACTCGTGCGACAGGGTGTCTTAAATTAATTAATTTGAATAAACAAATTTTGAAATTTGCAAATGATTTTCTCGAGTAGATAGGACAAAAATTGCATTGCTCTAATGATTTTAATCATTAATTAATTTAATTTAATTTGTTTCTGTTGTAAGTTGTAACAACTTGTTTGGTTAATATGAGTATAAGGGCAAATGCATGATTGTCCTTGCGTGAAACCCTCCGAAGTCCTAGCTCCAATTGAACATAAAAATTGCTCCTATTGCCTGCGGCGGCTACTCCTCGTGAGCCATGAGGCCTCGAATCTAAGTTAATTTTGCTGCTAAATCTGATATCAGTAGATTGTGAATCTTGTGTTTGAATAAACAAATGGGTCCAAACATTCCCAGTAGAGCTTGTGAAACTGCAATTTTGTTTGTTGGATTTTATTGATTTTCTTTTAAAATTGTAACCAACAGTCCAACAATAATTCCCTCCAAAGACAATCAGAGCATTTCAAGGCCTTAAACCACCTCGGAAGAGCCGACCGTGCCGCACTTGCCGGATTGACAAAAAAACCTGGCTGTGTCCAAATGGGCTACTATACCATTACCAAACTATAGATATAGCTACGACCTATAGGACAAGTTGTTGTTGACATCTTGGCCTCTGTCACGGGCTCCAATTCTTAATCTGATTTTAGTAGTTATGAAAAATCTGCTGTTTTCTGATCTGGAGTTTGAATTTGGTAACATATGGCTCACTCAAATTCCATAATTAGTATTTTATTTGTAGATTTGGCATATACCCAAATTGTAATGTGAGCAGATTCATGCAATATAAAAAAGTAGAAACAAAATCTATGAGGGTTAACCTAATCTCTTGGTGCCTGGTGGGTAGGGATTCATTTTTCAACCCTTTTTACCTTAATTTTGAACCTTGACAATATATTAATGGCAGATGACGCTTTTTTTAATGCCTCATCACCAATAGTTTAATATTGAACAGAAGATTTTCGGTTAAAGTTTTTCTCGACAAGTGCATTTAGATTAATGCTCAAAAGAATTTAGACATTCTTTCGAGCATTATATTAATTAATCCATAAGATCAGTTACAAGAATTTCCAGGTAGAGAGCCAGAAACAGAGAAAAGTCTCTTTGCCCTTCACAACCTTATTTATACCCCAAGAACATATCCACCAGTCCAAAAAATTTGGAGTCTTTCCTTTCAAGTTCTTAAGGAGGCCTCATTAAGCAAAGGGAAAAATGGTGAAGAATGCTCAACGTCTCATCTCTTTGGCCTTGAATTCAATCTTCATAATCGCCATTGTTGTCATCCTCTTTCATTTAACAGAGGTGGGGGCTTCGAGGCCTCTCAAGCATCCACTTTCTCCTTCTTCAATCAAGACATTGAAGGTATCTCAAGCTTATTCTGGACCCAGTAGAAGTGGGACTGGTCATAACACCGTTTACTAAAAGCTTCCAGTACCCTTCTGCAACTTTCTTCATGATGAGTTTTGTTTTTTTATTTTCTTTTGTTGTAATCTCATTTTTGTTTATCTTAGCCACAACACATTTTCCACAACTACTACTTGTTACTCAATGATGAAAAGGGAAAAAAACTGCAGAAATTAATGAGTCCTGAGTTATTAACTTATTATCTGCTGCAAGAAGCAGCAATTCATTGATTATGTAATGGAACAGTATCTTTTTTTGGAAACAAAACAGAGTCGCCCTAAATTAAAAATCTGATATAGTATAGTTGGCTACAGCTGCAAATTACAATCATTATGTACAACACTGTTGTTACTTGAAATGAAGGGGAAATGGGCGTGAAATATTATTAAAATTCAAAGTTCACGAATCACGATATATACGAAATTACTATATTTCTTTGACTCTAAAAGAAAAGATCATTTTTTACAACGACGATCTCCCATAATTGATTCATCAGTAACAGTCTGGCGAGGCATTATCGCCAATATTTTCCAAGTGTTGATGATCGACTAGTCTTGCATGTGCATTAACTGGAGTAGTACTCTTGCCATGATGAAAACATGAAAGATCATTTTCGAATTCTTCTTGATTTCCCTTACGGAGAAGCTGGCTAAACAAAGAGGACGAAGAAAAAGTACAAACTGCGGCTCATTTTTTACGGCCGGAATTGGAATTGCCTACAATTTTCCACATGGTTACAGGGGAAAGCATTAATGTCTCGCGCAAAAATTGGTATAGAACCACAAGGGTCTTTAATGATAAGAGAAAATTTTGGAGACAAATTGAATTGTATGATCATGGATTTGACTGGGAATTCGAAAACCAGCAAACGCCATCATTTTATAACATGTTCACACTGACTTCTAACTTTCACTCTTCTGAATGTAGTATCTTCTCTTGACTTTCACATGTTTACACTTAGCTGTCCTGCTTCTCTTAAATTTCAACTTTCAAAACTGATTATCTGAATTCTTCCATTTTTTATGATTTAAAACACACTTTCGTTAATCTCAATGAGTTAAGCATGCATTTAGTTTAGTCTTTAGATTCTATAATTCCATTATTGATTTGCTTCGTTCACTTCGGAAGTAAACTTCTTAACACTGTGCCCTGCCTATGCCTATCATTTCACTTGATAATATCCTTTCTATTTGTCCTTTTACGTAGTCAAAGTTCCTTTAGTTTTAATTAATTTGTCTTGGCATATGAAATCATCATATCCATTTTCACTGTATGGACAAGTTTTTCTTCTTTAATTCTTCCTGCAAATTTTAGAGGTGGGTGGGGGAGGGAAGAAGTGGGAAATGTACTTGGACAATGTTTCCCATTCTTTCTTTAGAAGTGATAATTTTCAAATCTTTTCTTAATTTCCTACCTAAGTGTAATTCAACTGTTACAAAGAAAAACAACTTTTCATAACTTGATATGTGTCAGGCAAAAAGGATTAATGTGGTAGAAATGAACTGAACTATGTTCTAAATATGCATATTGATATGTATCTTGGAGACCAAACTTATTAGTTAACCAAATGAAATGTCAAACTTAGGTAGAACTGCTTTCAAAAGTTCAAGATATCAATCTGTGTCATTGATGATACTTTTTTATGTTCAAATTTGAACATAAAAAGCTCCCATTCTCCATGTAATCTAGTACATATTTTTTGATACTCATGAACATGATATTAAAATAGGCTACATAATAGAAGGTAACCATCTCCTTTCCCATAATCTCACCCTGTCCATCCCAGGATTTGAATCCAGGACCTCCCGTAAGAAGTCTCAAACTTTAACCGCTGGAGTGTCCCCTTGGGGACGTAATCTAGTACATCATATCATACATAAGATAGGTTCCGTATCACATAATAGTAAGTAAATTAACGGCCCATTATGTAGCCCATTACATAAAAAAGATTTGGACTCAAGTTTTCATTGTTCGCTACATGAATATTGGGCTAGGCCTTACCCAAGCCCGACCCATTCTACAACAGCCTAAGTCGTCTCCATATATCATCTCTAATCTCTTAAGTCTTAATCATGTTGGATCACATCAACAAATAAGAAATCTGCAACGACCTTTTTATCCAATCTAAAATCTGTTATGTCTACCAATAAACTATGCCTAAATTTGGATTCAATGTATATGAATATTAATTTCCTATATCCTCCAAAAATATCCTCACAAAAATTTTATAATCTTTGCCAATTACCAATTGCCAATTGCCGATGGCATGGGATATAAAAACTCAGTCACAGACTAAATAATACGGCCCCGCAGCCACTTAATTAAATTAGATTTTCCTCCTTTTTAGTTTTTACTCTCTTTCTCACACTGAAATTAGAGATTAGTCAAATCTTTGTTTCTTTATTTAAATTTTTTGCTATAAATATGAATAAAATTTTTTTATTAGTCAATCTCTAATGACATCAAGCAACACCTCAATTCCCATGTCTTCTTACCAAAAAAAAAATGGACCGGATGAAGATCCGGTTGAACATAAGGAAGAGATAGGTAGTAACAAAAACATCATTTTCATGAAGGATTTCTCAAAATATTATGCTCGGAATCTTGGCAACAAAAAACAACGTTTATTGATGGCATTGAGAGAAAATTTGGAAAAAAAATAACACAAAAATCATAGTGGGTTAAGTCCCAACCACGTAATTTGCTTTCACTTTACCCTGTTTGGCTCAGTTCTATCCTTCTTTTTCCTCTTAAAGATGAAATTGTCATTTACCTTCAACTAGTAAATTCCATATGTCATCACCCATTTGCATTATTAACAAAGTTAAAGAGCCCAGCAGTTGTGTTGATATGTATGGACATATATAAGCCTGCCTGGGTTTTGGTTAATTTGGTTTTACTTGCAACTGAATTTGTTGGTGTTCGACCTTTTGTCAAATGGATTGTGACCGAACTTTACATAAATACTAGTAGACTATCTATTAATTCTCCAAAATGGGCTGATGATTGTTCTCTGATTTAGTTTGTCTTTGCTCATTTTCTTAATAATTAAACTTAATTTCTGGAAATTAAGTGGTGACCTTTCTGCACTTAGAAGAAAAGAAGATTTTAAGTAATTTACAAGCTTGTGAGTTATGACTGAGTTCATGATGTTGTGTCTTGGCTCTAACAAAATGGTATGGAAACCCTTGATCTCAATCATTAGATCAGTGTTGGAAAAGAAATGGGTAAGATATCACCTAAAAAAAAAAAAAAGGTAAAATAGTGCTGAAACAGATTGATTAATTAAGAAGTTTTGAATACAATATGTCCTGCTAAATCAACTATGAGGAGGTCTAAAATAATTAGAAGATTCAATAGAGACATTAGACCTCATTTAAACTACAGAAAAAGTGGCTACTATCAAATTTAGCCATAATAGTATCAGCTCACAGAAAGGCAAAGCATGGAATATTTTCTTATCATGGAGTTCATTCAATATTCACCTCCAATCATCAAGGGAGAGGTTGCTTGGAAACATTAGCATTTGAAAAAAAATATGTAACTTTCAATCAGTCATTTTTTTGAGGTATTCAATTAGTCATTTTAACTTTTACTTTTTAACAAAAGCATAAGAAAAGTATTTTTAGAGGGTAAAGCATAAGAAAAGTTACCATCAAGGATATTAATGTATGTTTATAAGTCAACACTCACATGATCTATAACAAAGTTTAAATTCTCATTATATAGTCTTAAATTATTATTACATAATAGAGAGAGATCAATTTACGGGTTGTCACACACAAAAAAAAAAGCCTCGATCAATGCTTTGTTAGGTTGAATAGAAGAAATTTAAAGTTTCGAGTTTGAGTCTTATGAATAGAAAAGAATATGTGTTAGAAGAGTTTTCTTCATTTGGAGTATAATGCGAATCGATTCCAAATTAGAAATACAATATAAAAACATAATTAAAAGAGTACTATCCCATAATGAGCCTACTCCTCTTGAACAAGATTTTAATGGATCCATTTCACATCTTATCCTCTAGAAAATTGTAAGATACAAGTGCATCCAAACTCCAAAGAACTTGTAGAGATAGCTTTTAATTTTTCTTGTAACAAAAACAAGGCAAAAACAAAGTGAAAAACAAAAGCAAGACACCAGATAAGCCAGTGAATTTGAAGATTAAAAGCAAAAGTTTTGACTAAAATAATAATAATAATAATAATAAAACAATAAAATGCACCAAAATGGCAAAAAACAATATTAATCCAAAAGACTAGACAAACTTGTCAATTCATTATTAAGCAAAATAATAATAATAATAATAAAAAGAATACAGAGGAATCGAACCCCTCCACATTCATTTATCCTCTTGTCTTCTTCGATACCCATCAAAAACCAGCTCCCATTACCTTCTCACCCACCCCTTCGTTATTTCCCACTCTCAATTCCAACCTCCAACAAACCAATAGCAAAGGAAATCAGAAAAAAAAAAAAAAATCATCCCCAAAATCAAGGCTTCAGCTTCTGTCAATGAAACGAAGTGCCCCTGATTCTCAGGTCCCCGGAGTCGACCAGAAAATGAAGAAAATTAAAGAGGAAGAAGAAGAAGAAGCCAAAGAAGAAAGTGGGTTGATGAATTTGGATGAAAATCTGTTATACGAGGTTTTCAAACACGTGGACGCGAGGACTTTAGCTATATCCTCCTGCGTTAGCAAGCTTTGGCAGAAAACCGCCAAAGACGAGCGGCTTTGGGAGCTGATCTGCACCAGGCACTGGGCCAACATCGGCTGCGGAACCCAACAGCTTAGATCTGTGGTTTTGCCTCTCGGCGGCTTCCGCCAACTCCACTCGCTTTACCTTTGGCCGCTGTCGAAGCCACAAGCTGCTTCTGCTTCGTCTTGGGCTCCCTTTTCCAGGATGATCAACTCCAAGTCCCCTGCTCGGTGGGGGAAAGATGAGGTTCATCTTTGTCTGTCTCTTCTCTCTATTCAGTATTATGAGAAGATGAATTTCACTAACAGAGGCAGATAATTCTAATTAATCAATTACTACTTACTACATATATAACATTATTATAAATAATTGAATCAAATATAAATCTATCATTTCAATTCTAGTTTTTGGGGTTTTTCTTAATTTGGGCTCTTGACTTCTTGTATTATTATTATTATTTCCTTGTATTTGGCTTGGGATTTCTCTTTCTTTGTTTCCTTTTCTTTTAATTTTTGTGATTTTTGTACGTAAGCTTTGATTTTGTAAACTAGATCTGTAATTCTGTATTTCTGTTCTAATGTTAAGCATGAAATGAAACAATTTTCCTTTTAATCTTTGCTATGATTTACTTATTAGATTTAATCTTTCCCATTTCGAAAGTATTCTCTGCAACACATTTTGGTGAGAAAGTGGAAAGAGCCAAGAGAAAGGGTGAAATGGGAAAAGGGGGGAAATTGATTGGATTCGGTGCTGGAAGGATAATCCCAAATAGTAAGAAACCAAACAGGGAGGGTCCTATTGGTAGTATTATATGTCATGTCTGGTACTAAAACCATATTTTTTCCCATGGCCTGACTGTAAAGAGACACAGAAAGAGTTTGGGATTTAGTACTTTTGTTATTTGCATTTTGGATCTGTTTTTCTGAAAGAGCCAAAGTACCTGAGAGAGAATGATCTTGTCGTATTGTTAGTCCTCTTCTTTCCCTTGGAGGAGAATATTAGAATCTTACCTCATTAGCTCGGTTTCTTGTGTCTAATAATGAGGAATTTGGTTACCCATTTCTGATTTTCGTCCTTATTGTTTCTTGGAACTCTAATTTCAGGATTTCGGGTTGGTTTTGCCTGATTTTTCAGGGAAGATTAATTAGTGACTTGTTAGGCATTAAAGGTGTCATTATTAACAGGGGTTGCATGTGATGTGAGGAGTTGCTATTCTTTTGATGGCCAAATTTGCCGGTAAAGGAATGGGACCGGTGTTTTTGTCATCTTCTTTAGCGTAGTTGGATTTCAGTAATGAGATTTTAATAGCTTCAAGTAAGCTCTCAGCCTCTTTTAGTTGTAGGCTTTATGAAAGTGGAAGCATGTGGATTTGACTTAAGCTAATCTAAACTTTGTTTTACAAGTTTAATGAAATACTAGTTTTGTAATCTTTCTCTGATAATGACAACATACGATAGAGAAAGAAGAAAAAATTGGTTAGCATTATTTATAACTTTGTCCATTTGTTTTTGTTAGTGGAATCAAGCTTAGCTGAAGTTTTGCTAGTTGAGATCTTGGGTTTGATTATTTGAAAGCGAAATTTTATATGGATTTAGCACAAGCTTAATCAACTTTATGCTTAATTCTTAAAGCTTGTTAACTACAACCAAGTTTAACTTCACAAAACTAATGGAATTGAACATTTATGTGTTTGAATCCAATTCCTTCAAGGCCACATTAGTTACAACCTGTTACTAGGAAGCTATTATAAGCATGGGCCATGGAGAGTCTGTGAATCAAATAACTCCGAAAAGAAGAAATGTAGCAGTAGCACTATACATGGGCTGAACAGTAATGTTATTGATTGAAATGGGCTCAATTGGCCTATATATATGTCCATTCTAACATATAAAACCCATTAAGTAAAAGCAATAACTTGTGTACCAGATGATAATCTGGTTTTGAGTCCACAGTCCCCTATCCAATTGTAGAGGGAAATCTAATTGTAAAATTGAAAAAAGTTTCGTCTTGGCAAGAAATTAAAAATGTAGAGGAAAAATGATGAGAAGGAAGGCTTATTGACAAAGTTCTGGCTGTGGAGAAAATTCACATGTTTTTAGTTCTTAATGGCAGGGTAGCAATTCAAGATTGTAACATGTAAATGAGTATGTTTTATTAGTATTAAAGAGGAGATTCTAAGGATTGGGATTTGAGTTCATGCTCTTCTGTTCCATGTTCTTCCATGCACATTAATGTTGTCGGAAGCAGCCGTATATAGATGGAAAGAAATGAAGGAATGGATAATCCATTTTCTACCAAAGTTGTAATTTGACCAACTTTCCCTTTTGTGCCAAAACCAGGAACTTTCATAACTTGTTTACTTTTGAAAACTTGTTTAGTGCAGAAATGGAGGCTGCACTAAAATTAACAAACATTTGGTAACATCTTATGTCATTCAGTCACACTTTCATTCCGTTTTTGCCACAAGATTTTCTTAACGACTCCCAGTTCATCACATTGATATGAAATTTCTTAGCAAGATCTCTTATAAAGGATAATTAAAACGTGCATTAATAGAACTTTGAAGAAGATGGTTTGGCTTTGGCAATCCTAATTTGCAGTTTCTAATCTTGTTAATTAAGACCATCGGAAACGCTTGACCAGAATCAAATCATTTTGTTTAATCTGCAATTACTTGTGCTGTATCAAACCTATCTTTCTGGAAATAGACAAATTAAAGTCAATCTAACATTGCAATAATCTGTTCATTATTATAGCCTTTTTCTGCCTTTTGGTGCCTTCTACGAAATTACCTAAAGGATATAAATGACCAACTTTGGAAATTTAACGTAGGGGATTTGACAATTTGACTCTCTCAATTTTGTTAGATATTTCAGTTCACCTCAATTATGCTCTACTGATCACCAATATTATTCGTAAAAATAACATATGATGGAAACATTCAATAAAGCAATCTGAAACTGTTCCAAAATGATGGACAAGTAAAATGTACAATATTCAAAATAAAAAAACTGTAATTCGTTGAACAAAATTAACCATCTACTCTCCTAAATGCCACAGAATCCGGTCCTCAACAGTATAATTTGGCATGCTCCCATCTGGGGTTTTTTTTTCCTTGTCTGCTTTACTTGGAGACTTCAATATTCGTCTTCCAAGTGTCAATCAATTCATGAGAAGCAAACTGTGGAAGCATCCAATAGGTAGAAAAACAGAGACCCTGTCAAAGCCATTTTGTCATTTACCCTTTACTTGTTCTTGTTACTTGATTGTCAAGTTTAAAAGATGTGCAGGCGTAAGCAAGCTGGTAACTGTTAGATTTTGGACTTGTGAAAATGAAAGGAAAAAACATAAGATTATTACTTCATTGATTACTCGAATAACCCATGTAACATTTTAAAGTTTTACTTTGAATCAAAAAGTGGACATGACTCAGATTCCATTCCACATCAATCAATGTATACTATATATATTCATTTCTTTGATCTCGGCCTATTTTGAGGTTATAATATTAATGGGATATTGGGATTCTGGTCCCGCATCTGCTCTGCCTTTTTGTGGGGAGGAAAAACAGAGTTGAGTTACCTTACTTACGCAGGCAATTACGCAGGCCATAGGCGGGCGGTAAATTGTCAAAAGCTTTTTCTTGTATTTTTGAAGCAGAGTAAGCGATCTGATTACCCCAAAGTCAATTTTTTCTAAACTTTAGAGGGTGATTTAAAGATTAAAGCTCATTAAATTATGACCTCATTCCTTTCACAATAAATGGCGGCAAACTCTCACGTGTTTCAACGGACCAGTTACCTTTTTCTGTTCCGTCAAACTAAGGTCTCAGGGTTTCTCAATTGCTCACATCAGCAGCAGGGAATTAGTATATATAGGAATCAGAATGGATGTTTTTGTATCAAACAGATACACAAAACATTCTCAACATCAACAAATTTTTAGCTCTCCTAATCAATCGGCAACAAGTAAGAATAACAAACCAATACCAAATCCACCAATATAATGGCCGGCAACTTCAAGTCTTTCTTCTTTGTCCTGGTTCTTGTTCTAGCATCGTTGCTTTTCTCTTCTGGGGCTCGCCCTCTCAATGATGCAGGCTCCATTACCAAAGGGATCGAGGTTTTGATAGATGTTTTGAGCCTTGAAGGAATCAAGACCGGAGGTCCAAGTTCAGGAGGAGAAGGTCATGCATTTACCAAAGCTGTCACCAACTCAGGCCCAAGTCCTGGTGGAAAAGGCCATGCATTTACTGATGCTGTCACCAACTCTGGTCCAAGTTCCGGCACTGACGGACATTAATTAAGCTATATAGTATTATAGTGTCTTTGATGCAAAGCCTGCAAACGAGCTGAATTAAATTTTTAGCATCTTTATTAATTATAACAGATTTATTATTCTTTGGTTTATTATTTTGTTCAATTTTTGTAATGTCTTCAATAAGTTTGAATCCACGTCGTTGCAGGCGATTAGTAGTAGTCATTCTTCGTAGGGACGTTATTATTGCGAGTCTGCGTGTCTAGATTTTTGTTATTCTGAGTCATGTATGAGAGTTCTATTCATAATTCATGGGATAAATAAACTCCACTTTTTATACTTTCTTTTTAAACGTTCCAACCTCTGTTTTGTGGTTCGGCCCAAAAAAAAAAAAAAGCTCTGTTTTGTGGGTGTGACGTGTGCTGGACGAGGAGAGCAAATGCATATATTAACTTTTTTAGATGAACGAACAAATTAATAAAGCCCATCTAGATTCTACATGCAAGGCTGCAGTATTTACCTCGTTGGCTCGATCAACCCATGAACAGGCCTACTTCCGACAAAGATTAACTACAGTAATAAACTTGTCTAAGGAGAAGAAGCGGTGAAATAGAATCAAACAATTGTTATAGGACTTAATAGCCTTTTTTCCTCTTGAACTTACAGCGTTTGGGTATTTTGCCTCATGAACTTTAATTTTGGACATTTTGTCCATTGAACTTCAATTTTGGGACGTTTTGTCCCATCAAACTAATGGCATCGTTGAGATGCTGGCGTGGCAATACCACCTATCACAAAAGGCCACGTAGCATTGCCATGTCAGACCAACCCGACCCATGTGGCATTGCCACGTAAAAAAAAAACCGCTGACGTGGCAATGTCACATGGAGGCAAAACGTCCAAACGTTACTAGTTCACGAGAAATAGTACTTTATTGTGTAACTGACTAATTATTAAAATTGAGACAAATAATGATCAAAGCCCAAAGTGGGAAGTTCTATTGGGCCTGAAAGCCCAAATTGAGTTCCACAGCAGACAGCAAATAGTCGCGCGTAACTACTAACTGCTAAGCGCCACGTGTATTAACCTCGCAGACTTATTACAAGTTACAGAAATCCTAGGAAAGAGTAAAAAATGTCCGGATTTGAAACTACTCCATGTTCTTACCGGAACAATAATTCACGGTAAAAAAAAAAAACCTGAATAACAAAGGAAAAGCCAACCACCCATAACGGCAATAACCCGATAAATAAAACCCGCGAACCGGAAAATCCCTCCGATTCCACTCTCCACGCCCGAATGGGAAGCTCAAACACTGCCATTAACGACGACGACGATTCCGCCACCGAATCCGACAACAACACCGTCAGCAAGACCGACCACGATTCCGACTCTGAAACCGAAACCGATGAGGAGTTCCGTAATCGCTACGATTCTAACCCTTTTAGAGAAGACGAGAAAGTCCTCGCTTACCATAACCACCGTATCTACCAAGCCAAAGTAAAAACATAGAAAAAAGGGTTTCTTTTCTGTTTCCTTTCCTCTTTTAGAAATTCACCCTTTGCTCATCGCTTTACTTGGCTGGTAGGTTTTAGAATCTGAAAAACGGAGCAACGGCTGGCATTATTATGTTCATTATCTTGTGGGTATCAGCATTTTAAACTTTCATTTCATAATCGATTGATTCGGTAATTAATTGTTTGTTTGTTTTTCAGGGATGGAATAAAAAGTAAGTGCATGTGCATTTTCTACTCTGTAAAAGTACGATCATTGTTTTAGTTTTCAATTAAATTGATGAGGCTTTGATTCTTTTTTTCAGCTGGGATGAATGGGTAGGGATTGATAGATTAATGAAAGATACAGAAGAGAATAGACAGAAGCAGGAAGCGCTTGGCAAGAAATCGCAGGAAGAAAATAAGACTGAACTTCGTCCTACAAAGAGAGGAACTGGGCGTGTCTTTCACAATAAGCTTAGACACCCTAAAGGTTAATTCTAAATTTTACATGTTAAATGAAATTAATACTATTTCATTCATTGTTTTGAGTGGCTAAGATATCTTGTATTTGCAGGTAGTAGGGGCAAAAGGCGAAAGAGTGATTCTAGCAACAAGGTAATCTCACCTCTCTCTCTATATTTCACTTGGCATGTTTCTTTTCTGTGTCTGTTGTGAATTCTGATTCATTTGATTGGAAATTTCGTTCGTTGATTCTTATTGGGACAATATATGTTAGTAGCAAAATAAGCCTATGACATGCTTGACATGACACACAAACAGTTAGGATTTTGAACTTTCATTGTGGAACTGGAGGTTTCATGCTCACCTTAATCTGTTGATTATATTTTATTAAGACAATTAAAAGAAGAACAAAAACTTAGTTGGTCTACTGTACTTTCAGAAGAGCTTGTGATATCAATCTCTCTTTGTTATTGCCATGCCATGTTTCTATGCCTTCCGTGTTGATTCATTTGGTAGGGAACTTTATTAATTGATTTATGTGCTGAAGACATTTCTGAAAGGCAAACATTAACTTTGAATGTTCATTTTGGAGGTTTCAAGTTCGAACTGTCGGTTTATTTCAGTTATCAGGAAGGAATATAAAGCATAAATTATTGTTTATTTTCAACTTTTAGGAGAAGAGCACTGTGCCTTCAGAAAAGCTTGTGAATGTCCAAATTCCACTAACTTTGAAGAAGCAACTAGTTGATGACTTTGAATTTGTTACTCATTTGGGAAAGGTACTCAATATGCTCATACTTTGGATTTTCCCTTTTGTTTCATTTTAAGCCTCTTTTTTGCAATGTTAAGTAAAACTGATCATCAAAAGTTGATTGGTATTTGCAGCTTGTTAAACTTCCACGTTCTCCGAATGTGGAAGAGATAGTGAAGATGTATCTTGAATATAGATCTAAGAAAGATGGCATGTAAGTTCAACCTCTTCCCCTTTGTCATTTTTATACTCTTAACTTGCAACATTTACGTTATCACCACTGAGCCAACTTTTCTAATGGTTAGATGGAAGGAGAAACTGCTTTCTTTTTTAATTTCATTCATATTCTCTTATTATCCTTAAAGAAAAGTCTCTATACCTTTCACAAATATTTAAGATTGAGTAGAGAATTTAATGGTTTATATTTTACAACCCAAAGTGGCTATGGAATTCTCTATTTTGGTAATGTTGACCCAATTTTTTCACAGTAACGATTTTGGCAGCTTTATTTATTTATTTATAGTTTTTCAACAAATTCTCTTCTATTGTTAAGATTTGACTTCCTTGATAAATCTTAACACAGACTTTCCTCAATTTAAATGCTCTTGAGAGAAGTTGAACTCTTGGGCAACACATAATGTCAATTAACTGTACCAACACCTGGATGGTTTAAAAAATCTACATGGTGTTATAAGCATGCACCTTGATGTCCTGTTGCCATAAAATGGGCTAGAAAGCAAATGAGGTTGGCATTTAGGTGTGCCACCATATAGGTTGCTAGTTTTATGCTTTTTAGCCATTTCGGCCTTGACTAGTTAAAAGATTACTGTGCATTTATGCAAGTGGAAGTTCAGAAAAGGAGTAGAAATGGTAAGAAGGTAGGATGGGGCTTGGGATTTGGGGATGATGACAGCTTTTTGAGTTGTCCATGAGGTGCCTCCTATTATCACTGGCGTACTCATAATTAGTGCCTTTGAATTCGATAAATAATTATTTACTGGGTATTGATATCTATACTCTTGGCTAGATCATTTTTATAGCTAACATGAAAATATAATCCATGTAGGGTAACAGATTCAGTTCAAGAAGTTTTTAAAGGGATACGTGCATACTTCAACAGAGCATTGCCCATGATGCTTTTGTACAAAAGTGAGCGTCAACAGTATGACGATATCATTACAGAGGATATTCATCCATCCACAGTATACGGTGCAGAACATCTACTGCGTCTCTTTGGTATGTTCATACTCGGAAGAGTAAAACAAACAATTCTTTTATAATCTGGCATTTTTCATATGATATTAGCGAATGTAGTGCATAATTTATAAGAATTTGAGGATCAAATGCATCTTTTGTAGGTTGAATATGTATGCTTATTACATAATATTTCCACTGATTTTAGTTTCCTTGCAAGCAAATCTATCATCAGTCATGGTATTGGTATGATGTAGTGCAATAATCATTTTGGGGGTGCAATATTAGGATGTTAATTTGTTATACTAACCTAATGAATCTGGTCTTTGACAAACCATGCTGGGGTTATCTAGTCACCTATTGCCATATCTGATTCACATGCATGTTTGTTGCAAATATAGCTGCTTATTCCTGAATTTTTGAGTAATTGTTGATTATAATGCTACTTCTTGAGACTCAAAGAATTTTGTGCATGTCTGAATTATATCATGTTGATTCTACTAATTTAATGTCTGGTATTTGCAGTTAAGTTGCCTGAGTTATTGGTGCGTGCAGACATTGAAGAGGAGACATTATTGGAATTGCAGCAAGAATTAGTCGATTTTCTCAAGTGTGAACTCTACCACTTTTCTGGTTATTTATATAAATCTTCTGTCCTGTTTCTTTCCTTGCGTGAAGTCCCTAAGGGGGTAGATGAACCATTGGAATTTGGGGGTCAAGCCCTGGTTCCATTCCTTTTGTCTAGTTTCTAAGAAATTGTTATTTTAAGTTCCATGTCAATTCAATAATGCCGCATATAGATAATTGTTTGCAAAAGTTGACTTTGGGCCTTGCTCCTGCAATCATCTTTAATTCTTGCCACCTTTTCGTGCCATTAAATTCTAATGATTTACTCATTTCTGAACTACAGGGTCAACTCTAGTTTGGAAATCATCATTTCATTACATTTCTAGTGTTATTTCCCTGACTATGTCCTTTAAGGGACACTATTCTTGCATAATAACTAGTTTGATACTCTTTATCTTCCTTTTGGGACGATGTCTGCTAATAGATCAATATGTCTTTGGCATTGCAGGTTCCTGCAGAAGAATCAGAATTCCTTATTTCTCTCTACATACCATGTTGCAGAAGATGTTGAGACCAGCACCAATGAACAAAAGCATTAAATCCAGAAACGTTTCCAACCATTTTGTACATACACCAAAGAGTGGTTGGTAGATTCTTGTACCATTCACCTATCCTTTTGCTTAGGCTAGGCAAATTTTTTGCAAACTATAAAGCTTGTATCTATAAACGTGTATGTGCACGCGAAACTCACGGTGCCTGTCCTGTTGTTTCCTTCTGCATTCCGTGTATATTAGTCACCCATGTCTAACCTCTCACCAATTATTGAATAGATGTTGTGTCTGATGATGTTTTGTTTCATAAAATTAGACGAATTGGAAATTGGAACCATTCTGCCTGTGTATATATATGTGTAATATATTCCCATTGCGCATTATAAAATTTGACGATGTGGAGGACTCGAGAAAACAAAATAGACTTACTAGAAGATATATGACAGGTAAGCATTTGTGCTAAAAATATAACATTTACATAGAAGAGAGAGATCCTATATTGATACAATAAATCAAAGAATTTTGAGGGTCATGAAAATTAGTAAACAAGAGGAGCACCATAAAACAGTAGACAACAATAAAGAATAGATAGTGCTATATTACTCACTTCCTCAAAGACCCCTTAAATAACATAATCCATTTATTAGATGTCCCATTCTTAGACCTCAACGGCTTGGCCTGAATTGTTTAATAAAGTTGGGCAAGGCAAGGGTGGCCAATTATCCAGCTTGGGCCTCACAGATATTAGAAAAGAAAACTATATATCAATGCATGAACTTTCTATTTGAATCCACCAGTTACAGCATACAGAAGTTGGTGCCATGAAACAAGCAAGAGAAAATTGTAGGAGAAAATAATGGACTGAAACATTAAACATACACGAAAAAGAATTAACTAGGCAAAATCAATAGAATAGATGTGGAAAGAGTAGCTCTGTAAGTGACATTTTATAATGCTCTATATCTGAGTATATAAGGCTGCTTTCTAAGGTAACTACAGTATGAAACAAATGCCTATATGAATACCTAAAATTGGTTATAATGGCGATCGCCAGCAAGGCAATGTATAAGACTGAAATGCAGAAAACATTAGAAGTGGCTGTACTTTGATTCTAAAAATTGGTCCAGAGTATTGTTAATGATGAATTTTCTGATAGTCCAGAGATCAGGAACATGCTTTATACCTCTCCTCTTGAATGCTGCAGCAGTCATTTCGACTTAGAATATGGTGCCTGATTAAATAGCAAATTACAATAAAACAAATATCAGAAAAATCTTGAACACTCACAGTTTTTATAAATCATAATTGGTGCAGGGATCAGTTTCAACTTTCAATAGTAGATAAAGATGCAGGACAAATCCATGCTTAAAGACTCATGCTGGATTGTGTTAATTTTCGCAAGCATATATCATACCTGAGAAGAGCAGCAACCCAAATTTCCATCTTTTCTTGCTGCTGTGTCATCATGCTCCTGCAGATTTGCTTCATCCACTTCCTCTGCTGGTGCTTTCTGCAAATAAATGATGCACGCAACATTAGGCACATTCATTAAATACTATAATCTATATAAGAATCAGATCTTTTCAGCCATGTTTTTCTTCCTTTCACAACTTAAGGAAACTGCTCCCAAGAACCTTCCTTCCCCACAACCCAAACCCATCTCTTTACTCATTTATGGATCTATATATGAACTATTACTTAGAAATAGAAAGTTAAAACAATCAAGAACAGTTAATACATCATGAGCATAATTATGATAAATTATTCAGAAATAAGTCTCCTACAAGTATACATCAAAGAAACATATCATAAATCCCAATTTCTACCAAATTCTAACATTTTCACTATCTAATTCCCCTGTACTTCTTATTCCAAGTTCCGACCATAAACAGATTGATAGAAAGCCCCAAAATGAAAATGGCCAAAGAGAAATAAAACATAATTATCAAGAAATCACACCTCCTTGACTTGTTCATCATCTTCCTCCAATGGTGGTACCCAAGACCCATCAACCCACTCTCGGTGAAGCCTCAACTGATCCTCTCGGAACTCCAGCTGCTCTTTAGAACCCTTGAAGTATACATGAAAGTTGCCATTATCCAACTCCTCAGTGATGTATCCTTCCCACCAGCCATCATCGTTGTAAGCATCAACCCATTCACCAAACTTGAACTTCCTTGAGGTTTCTCGAGGGGCCAGAGGGCGTAAATCGCCAGCGTTGAGGGTTTCCCGCAAGGGTTTAGTAGCGGCTTTGTTGAGAAGTTCGTGGTACTCGACCAGGTAATTGTTGGCGGCCGATGGGTTCTTTCTTGAAGACTGAGCAGCACGCCTGATGACGGTGCCGGTGTACCATGAGCCACGGAAGCCCTTGTCGTTGCTGCTGATCTCAACCTGGGAACCCGGCTGCAAATGTGGAGGTGAAGGGTCGTCCTCGGTGGCGGGGGCTGTGGTGGCCTTTCGCTTGGGCGCCATTTCTTTCTTTCTTGGGCGGTTGAGCTTTCAGAGGGAGAAAAAAAAATGGGTGTTTCTTTGGGATTTGGCGGGAGAGATGCGAACTGCGACTTGCGAGGATGAGGGAATTTCTGTTGCTTCGAACCTTCTATTTTATTCTATTAGGAAATGGAAATGGGTAAAAAACCATCTACTAATATATGAACTCAACATGTTTTGGCCCTTTTCTCACGTTTTTTTTTTTGCCCTAATAAGAAAATAATTTCTCTAGCTAATTCAATTATTATACTATCAAAACTACCTTATATAGTATATCATGGTGTGTTTTCCGGTTATAATAACCTCGAAAACAACTAATTATAGAACTTAGTAGTGTTAATTAGCCCCTGATCAATTTAGTAGGTATTTTCCCAATATCCAGGAAGTCAACTTTTTCCATTCCATTTTAGTTAAAAAACAACGTTTCGGCCGTCTGTTAATCGTGACGTGAGAACACCCCTACCTAGTCTCTTTCCCTGAGTAAGACCGCAGTCGAACGATCACTAGCGTTTATTTATATTCCATTTCGGCTAATCAGGCCATGGAGGGCCTTCTTTAAGCTTAGGAGATATATGAATTGGCTAACTCTTACCATGAATATTCACATATATTTTTCACTTTTCTTGCATTGGATAGTACTATCTCCATTACCATGTTCTTCAACATATCAAAACTTGAGCAAAGGATCGTCTCTTTCAGTAGAGAATCCAAAAGATGTTTTAGTATCACCCAACGGCACTTTCTCAGCTGGTTTTTATCCTGTTGGTGACAATGCTTATGCTTTCGCCATCTGGTTTAGCAAACCCAAGTTTTCTGTTCAAAGTTGCACCGTGGTTTGGATGGCAAACCGTGACCAACCGGTGAATGGAAGGCGCTCGAAGCTGTCCCTGTTAGAAACCGGCAATCTTATCCTGACTGATGCTGCTCAGACCAATGTTTGGGCCACTCATACTTCATCTTTTTCGTCTTGGGTCCAGTTGCAGTTGAATGACTATGGCAATCTTGTTCTGAGTAATTCCTCAGGTTTTGCTTTATGGCAGAGCTTTGATTTTCCTACGGATACCCTTCTGCCGCTACAATCACTCACTAGATCCAAACAACTTGTCTCGAGGAGACGAAAAGGGAACTATTCCTCTGGTTTTTATAAGCTGTTTTTCGATGATGATAATGTTCTTCGTCTTCTTTTTGATGGCCCTGAGATTTCAAGCGTTTATTGGCCTAATCCGTGGGCTGTAAGCTGGGAAAATGGAAGATCCACGTACAATAGTACGAGAATGGCTGTGATTGATTCCTTGGGCAATTTCAGTTCAAGTGACAATATGGTTTTCAAGTCTGCTGATTATGGTGCAAACTGGATTCAGAGAAGATTGACCATTGATTATGATGGTAACCTTCGATTATACAGCAGAGAAGAAAACAATAATAATCCTTCATGGGATTGGGTTGTTACATGGCAACCAATGAGTCAACCATGCAGAATTCATGGCCTTTGTGGGGAAAATAGTCTTTGTAGCTATGTTCCGAAATTCTGGGAGGAAGTGTTCTTGCCCTCCAGGATACAAAATGAAGAATCAAAGTGATTGGTCTCTTGGTTGTCAACCAGAATTCAATATGTCCCTCAATGCTAGCGAGTTTGATTTTATCAGACTTGCTCAAACAGAGTTTTTTGGGTATGATTTTGGGATTTTCCCCAATCAAACCTTAAAGCAGTGCAAATCTACATGCTTGAACAGTTTCAATTGTAAAGGGTTTCAATATAAATTCAATCCCGGTAGTGGGTTTTATGATTGTTTCCCCAAGGTGTTGTTGCAGAATGGGCAAAGAACACCTAACTTTAATGGAGACATCTATCTAAAGCTGCCTAAAGCATTGCTCTCTTCTTACAACGACACGAAGACGAAGCCTATCAGCTTAAAATGTTGGGAGAATGTTAAAGAGCTAGACAGAAGCTATGTTAAAACACCAGAAAATGGGATGTTGAAAGTCATGCTCTTGTTTGCAAGTGCATTGGGAGGAGTTGAGTTTATTTCCATCTTTTTGGTTTGGTGCTTTTTATTTAGAGCTACTCAAAAGAACAATAAAGAAGGCTATGGCCTCCTCGCAGCAACTGGATTCAAGAGATTCACTTTTGATGAGCTGAAAGATGCAACAAGCAATTTCAAGGAAGAAATTGGACGGGGAGGAGGAGGAATCGTGTACAAAGGGAAGCTACCAGATGGTAAAGTTGTAGCAGTGAAGCGACTAAACGAAGCCAATCAAGGAGAAGCTGAGTTCTTAGCGGAAGTAAACACAATTGGAAAGCTCAACCACATGAACTTGATTCAAATGTGGGGATTTTGTGCAGAGAAAAAGCACAGGCTCCTAGTTTACGAATTTATGGAGAATGGATCCTTGGCTGAAAAGTTAACTTCCCATGAACTTGACTGGCAAAAGAGGTATGATATCGCCTTGGGCACGGCAAAGGGTTTAGCTTATCTTCATGAAGAGTGCTTGGAATGGATCTTGCATTGTGATGTTAAGCCCCAAAACATACTCCTTGACTCCTGCTACCAACCCAAAGTTTCTGATTTTGGCCTTTCCAAGTTACTTGACAGAAGTAAGCTTAGCAATTCTAGCTTCTCAAAAATAAGGGGAACTAGAGGTTACATGGCTCCAGAGTGGCTTTTCAACCGCCCTATTACTTCAAAGGTAGATGTTTACAGCTACGCTATTGTGGTATTGGAGATGGTGACCGGAATGAGTCCAATTAATAAAGGGATTCAATTCGTGGAGAGTATTGTTGAAGAGGAAATTGACTTTGACTTTGACAGGTCCTTAACTTGGGTCAAGGAAAAGAAGAAAGACTCATCAGGTTCAAATTCAATGGAGTCATGGACGGAAGAAATAGTTGATCCAATGTTGGGAGGCAATTATGACAAGAGAAAGATAGAAATTCTGGTTGAAGTTGCTATTAATTGCGTGCAGGAAGACAAAGATGCAAGGCCCACCATGAGTCAAGTCGTTGAGAGGCTTCTTTCCTCGTAATGAAATTAACTACTACTATAGTAATAACTTGCATTAATTAGTTCCATACTTCCATTAGCTTTTAATCCGTTGAATAATTGAAGCTTGCTACACTTTTATTACTACCATTCTAGCTTGGAATATACTAGTACCATTGTAGATTTACAGTTTCCTGCTTTTAAGTGTTATACCTATTCCTATGTATTGTGTAAAATGAGGCATAATTCAATTGTTCATACAGCTAAGCTTAATTATAAATATTCTTAACATATTATATACCTTTTTCCTTTTCAAATCCATGAATCAAACATTAGCTCAGATGAAAAAGATCCTATTGAGACATTAAATCAAATAATTTGAGGGTCATGAAAATTAGCAAACAAGAAGAGCACCATAAACAAGACAACAATATGTTTTGGTCATTGGTTGACCCCTTTACTTGCTACTTCAAATGGACCCCTTTAACAACAGAACCCATTTAGATATCCCATTCTTGAACCTCAACGGCTTAGCCTAAATTATTTTATAACATAGTTGGGCAAGGCAAGGATGATCAATATTATCCAGCTTGGGCCTCACCTCAAGCACCCTTGAGATAGATATCTAGAAAACTATATATCAATGCATGGACTTTTCAATTTGATACCAACAGTCACTGCATATAGAAGTTGGAGCCATGAAACAAGCAAGAGAAAATTGTAGGAGAAAATAATGGACTGAAACATTAAACATACACGAAAAAGAATTAACTAGGCAAAATCAATAGAATAGATGTGGAAAGAGTAGCTCTGTAAGTGACATTGTATAATGCTCTATATCTGAGTATATAAGGCTGCTTTCTAAGGTAACTACAGTATGAAACAAATGCCTATATGAATACCTAAAATTGGTTATAATGGCAATCGCCAGCAACACAATGTATAAGACTGAAACACAGAAAAAATTAGAATTGGCTTTACTTGGATTCTAAAAATTGGTCCTGAGTATTGTTAATGATGAATGTTTTGATAGTCCAGAGATATTCACGAACATGCTTTATACCTCTCCTCTTGTAGGCTGCAACAATCATTTCGACTTAGATGGTCCCTGATTAACAAGCAAATTACAATAAACCTATCAGAAAAATCTTGAATTTCGGCAAAAAAAAAATCAGAAAAATCTTGAAGACTCATAGTTTTCATAAATCATGATTGATGCAGGATCAGTTTTAATTGTAGATAAAGATGCAGGACCAATTCATGCTTAAAGACACATGGTGGATATAAGTTAATTTTCACAATAGCAATGTTCAAACAGTCATACCTGAGAAGAGCCTGCATGATCCACCTTCTGATATTTAAGAACAGCTAATGGGGTAGACTCCTGCAGATTGGCTTCAACATGTTCTTCTTCCTCTGCTGGTACTCTCTGCAGATAAATGATGTGCTTGCAACATAAGACACATGCACTACTTATTTATAACTATAGCAGGGAAAAAGAAAATTAATTAAAGAACCATGTCACAAATTAAGAATCAGATCTGTTCAACAATGATTTTCTTCCTTAAAATTCTCCGATTTACAAATTAAGGAAACTGCTCCCAAGAACCTTCCTTCACCACAACCCAAACCCATTTCTTTAGTCGATTAATGCATTTATGAACTATTACTTAGAAATAGAACGTTAAGAACAGTTAATACAACATGGAACATAATTATGACAAATTATTCAGAAATAAGTCCATGAAATACACTCCTATCAAGTATACACACAAAGAAACAAATCATAAACCCCAATATCTAACATTTTCACTATGTTCCCCTGTACTTCTTATTCCAAGTTCCGATAGATGCTCTATTTGTTAGAAAGACCCAAAGAAACAAGAAAGCCCAAAAACGAAAATGGGGAAGAGAGGTAAAAGATTAATATCAAGAAGCAAGAAAAACGGGAAAAGAAATCACACCTTCTTGACTTGTTCATCACCTTCCTCCAACGGTGGAATCCAAGACCCATTAACCCACTCTCTGTGAAGCCTCAACTGATCCTCTGAAAACTCCATCTGCTCTTTAGAACCCATAAAGTAAACATGAAAGTTGCCATTATCCAACTCCTTAGTGATCGTTCCTTCCCACCAGCCATCATCGTTGTAAGCATCAACGTCTTCAGCAAACTTGAACTTTCTCGAGGTTTCTCGAGGGGCCAGAGGACGTAAATTGGCAGCGTGGACGGTCTCTCGCAAGGGTTTAGTAGCGCCTTTGTTGAGAATTTCGTGGTACTCGACCAGGTAATTGTTGGCGGCCAATGGGTTATTTCTTGAAGACTGAGCAGCACGCCTGATGACGGTGCCGGTGTACCATGAACCACGGAAGCCCTTGTCGTTGATGCTTATCTCAACCTGGGAACCCGGCTGCAAATGTGGAGGTGGAGCGTGTTCCTCGGTGGCGGGGGCTTCGTTCGCCTTTCGCTTCTGCGCCATTACTTTCTTGGGAGGTTGGAGTGAACTCCCTGCAAGGAAAAAAAAAAAAAAATTGGGTATTTTCTTTTGGGTTTGGCGGGAGAGAGATGCGAATTTCGAGGATGAGGAAACAGATTATTTCTGTTGCTGGGAACTTCCTATTCTATTCTATTGGGATTGGGTAACGTAGATACCGGGCCTAGACTTTATAGAACTTGGATCAAGGCTCAGGTCCAATAGATCTAGAACTTGGACCAAGGCTCAGGTCCAATAGAATTAGTTGATCCAATATTAGCTTCCTTTTTTGTAATGAAATTGACTATAACTTGCACAAGGACTTTAGTTTAATTCCATTTAGCCATTAGTTGTATATAAATGCACTTATTATTTCACGTGCACTCTAGCATAAATTATTAACAATTTAAGATGGGGAAAAGAGGGTTTAATCATGTTGATTGATTATTTTTACCAAAAAAAATTTCATGTTTGATTGAAATCTATCCTATCTTTTTTATTTGTCATTAATTGTAGAAATTAAACTGAAAAATAAATGTCCATTTTAGCAAAGTACAAATATAGAAGTAACCAGTTGCACCACTTAACATTTTATTTTTATGATTAGGCCTAAAGGGTATAATTGGGCAAAGGCAAAGATCATTTGGAAATTGCATTGCTTTAATTTAATCAAAAGATAGACTGCTTATCATTTTACCTGTTCTTATTTGTCCAAAATTGGTCGTTTTGGGCATTTGTAATAAGCCTCGCTTTGTTGTATCATTTTCTTTGCTTTTGAATAATTTAGCTTTGATGGTTAATAAAATAATTTTTTATTATAAATGAATTATTGTTGTAAACTGTTTCCTAAGCCAGGATTGAATTCAAACATTTTGCGTGCTCTGTTAGCTGTATCTCTACTATTCTTAAATCTTAAATTAAATTCATCATTTTCTTATAAATAAAATAGATTAATTAGAAGATACAGGTTTCCAGAAAAGTCAATGGCTTTTGTCTTGTGCGTCGGCCCGTACCACTTAGAACGGTGAGTTTATAGTAATTCAGGAGGAAAATAGAAATTCATCAGGGCCAGAAGATTTTTTCTTCTGGGGTTATTTTCATTAGAATTCGATGACGCACGGCAATCATGTCATAAACATATTTCTGATCATTTCTTTCTGGTCCTGTCCTGGGAAACTCTTTTGAGTTTTTGACCAATTTTCCTGTCAAACAATCTTTAAATCTTCCAAGCTTATATTTAAATTCCTCTTCGCCGCCCCTCAAGATTAAAAGCTCTTCCAATCTCTCCTTGGTCTCTCATTATGTATACGGTTCTTCCTCTGCTTTCTTAGTTGCCAAGCCCTTCAACCCTTCCCTGCCTTGATCAATTTACAAAAATTTTCATGGCCAAACCATTGATTTTAATCATTATTTGTTTATTTTTATGCTGTCCACTTTCATCTTCCTCCTCCGATGGTGTATGGGCAAGTTCATCTCTATCGGTGGAGTCAGCCGGCGATGTCTTAACTTCACCTGATGGAATTTTCAGCGCTGGGTTTCGCCCTGTTGGTCTGAATGCTTATTCTTTTGCGATTTGGTTCAACAAACCATCTTGCAATGCTATCAGTTGCACCATAGTTTGGATGGCGAATCGAGACCAACCAGTCAATGGGAAAGGCTCAAGGCTCTGTTTGCAGAAATCCGGTAATCTTGTTCTGAAAGATGCTGGCCATATCATTGTTTGGGAAACGAAAACCATCTCGGTTTCCCCAACTCAGTTAAAGCTTGAAAATGGCGGCAATCTTGTCTTGCGAGATTCCCGAGGTCGTAAATTGTGGCAAAGCTACGATTCACCCACCGATACTCTGCTTCCTCTTCAACCCTTTACTGAAAACTCAAGGCTCATCTCGTCGAAGAGTCAAGGGAATTACTCGTCGGGTTATTATCAGCTTTATTTTGACACTGATAATGTCCTCTGTCTTTTATACAAAGGCCCTGAGTTTTCAAGCGTTTATTGGCCAAGCCCATGGCTGTTGAGATGGGAAGCAGGAAGATCAACTTTCAACAATAGTAAAATCGCAGTTCTTGATTCTTTGGGAAATTTCAGCTCAACTGACAATTTCACTTTCTTGTCATCTGATTATGGTTCAAGGGTTCCCAGAATGTTGAAGATGGATCTTGATGGGAATATTCGACTGTACAGTCTGAATGAAAATGAAGAAAAATGGGTTGTTTCATGGCAAGCATTTCCTCAACCATGCATGGCACATGGATGTTGTGGACCAAACAGCATATGCATTTATGTTCCTAATTCTGGCAGGAAATGTTCTTGTCCTCCAGGGTATATAATGGCGGATCCTACTGATTGGTCTCTTGGGTGTCAACCAGAATTCAAACTTTCTTGTAATGAAACGGAGGTGGGTTACTTGAAACTCCGCCATGTGGAATACTATGGCTATGATTACAATATGTACCCAAATGTCACATTGGAAGATTGCAAGAGAATATGCTCGGAGTTGTGTGATTGCAAGGGTTTCCAATTCAGATTCATCAAAGCTCATGAGCCAGATGGGACATATTGTTATCCAAAGACACAATTGTTGAATGGTCATCGCCCTCCAAATTTTAATGCTGATTTCTACTTGAAAGTGCCCAAAGCTACTGTCCCCTTTTACAATAACAGTGTCCAAGATATAAAGTTACAATGTTCCAACAAATTGGTTCAGCCATTGGAACGACACTATTCCAAGAGACATGTAAATGAGTCAGTAAGATTTGCCCTTTGGTCTGCATCTGCAGTTGGAGCTGTCGAAATTCTTACAATTGTTTTGGTTTGGTGTTTCTTGATTAGAACCCGTGATGACAAAATTAGCCCAATGGCACGTTACCATCTTGTTACAACTGGGTTTAGAAAATTCAGCTATTCTGAACTGAAAAAGGCGACAAATAGTTTCTCAGAAGAGATTGGAAGGGGTGCAGGAGGAATTGTTTACAAAGCCACTTTATCCGATGGAAGAGTTGCAGCAATCAAGCGACTCGTCGATGCTAACAAAGGGGAGGCTGAATTTTTAGCAGAAGTCAACACAATTGGAAAGCTTAATCACATGAACTTAATAGACATGTGGGGGTATTGTGCAGATGGAAAGCATAGGCTTCTTGTTTATGAGTACATGGAACATGGGTCATTGGCAGAAAACCTCTGTTTCAAAGCACTTGATTGGAAAACGAGATTTGGAATTGCTCTAGGGACTGCTAGAGGATTAGCTTATTTACACGAAGAATGTTTGGAGTGGGTTCTTCATTGCGACATAAAGCCTCAAAACATTCTTTTAGACTCTAAATACCAGCCTAAAGTGTCAGATTTTGGCCTTTCTTGGCTGCTAAACAGAGGAGACATTAACTACTCAAAATTCTCGAGAATCCGAGGAACAAGGGGTTACATGGCACCCGAGTGGGTTTTCAATCTTCCCATCACTTCCAAAGTCGATGTTTATAGCTATGGAATCGTGTTATTGGAATTAGTCACAGGGAGAAGCCCGGCTGCCATGGGAATCAATGGGTCGAGTGATGGAAGTGGGTCAAAAACAGAGCAACGAACCCTAGTTGCATGGGTGAAGGGGCACATGGCAACGGCCGAAGAGAATATTGGTGAAACATGGAAGCAGGAAATTATAGATCCCAAGTTAAAAGGAGAATACGATGAAGGTGAGATGCTGAATCTGGTTGCGGCAGCGCTGCGATGCGTTCAGGAAGATAGAGATGCAAGACCCACCATGGGTGAAGTAGTTGAGATGCTGCTTCGTCATGAATGCCACTGCTGCTAATGAGGCGGCCAGGGTCAGCGGCACCCATTAGCCAATTTAGGTGTACAAAATAATTGTATAAAAAGATTATTATATTTCAACTTGCCTTGGTAGGAATTAGTATTAAGTTTTTTTTAATGAGAATTAGTATTAAATTATCATTCTGCTAATACGACTTTTATCGTATTCTTTTTTTACTTCTTTGGGTTCCGGTAGAGAGTTCATCTCTACTGCCATTGATAACATTCTGAAAGAGGGCTTCCAAGCATGGCCTCTAGCTATAGTATGTATGACCTTTGGCAATAAAATTAGTGTATTCTTGTGCATATTAATGTTTCTGGTGTATGTATATTATAATTTCGTATAGTGAGTTGTACTATGTATGTTAATTTATTTCGATCATTGATTGAAGATAGTTGTAACCAAAAAAAAAATGAAGATAGTTTAGACAAAAAAAATCTTTAAAAAGAATAGAACATGTCATGTATGCCAATTGCCAATATATGGGGATCTTATTATTTTTTTTTTCATATAAGAATATATGGGAATCTTATAATTTTGGAAATGAGCAGGATTGTTTATAGCTCGGCGTTGAGTCAAATTCTTTCTCACATTAAAAAAATGACGTGTTTAATTAATCGAGATAATATTGTTACATGTATGTAAATAAAAATTTAGTCAGACCAAAAATCTTAATCAGTTTTGTACATGATTAGAAAAATTGATCCGAAATTTGGTCTTTATGATGTGCTTTTACACGGTTGGTCCAGCAGACTGATCTCATCACTATTTAAATATAGTTTTTCTACTAAATATGGAATGATTAACAATGACACGTGATGTGGAAGAAAATTCTGATCAATTTTTCTGATTATGTGGAATTTTCCGATCTTAATATGCCATTAGAAGCTGATTGTTGGTAATACCGCATTAACTAGAGATCTCATTTATGACTATGATTATGACTAGACTTAATAATTAAAAGTATAATTCTTTCATCTGTCAAATCGTGATCCTCTCAATGATCCATTCTTCTCTTACTCTAAGCACGTCTAGAGATGGAAAATACTTCGATTTTCTTACTCTATATCATTATCAAGAATTATCCCGTCAAATAATTATATCCCAGGGTATATAATTAAGTTTAGTCATTTTGGTAAAAAAAAAAGTTTAGTCATAAATAGTATTATAAAAATATTTTTGTTGGTACTTTATAAACATAAATTTTAGTACTGTAAAAATTTTAAATAGTTAAATTTAGGTAATTATTTAGTAAATTAATTAATTAAATTAGACCATGTCAAATAAGATATAATGACGAATATTGATAGAGCAAATAGTATCATTCCATGCAAATAGCATTAATGATTGTTTTACAAAATAGAAATATATACTCTTTCGCTTTCCCCTTTTGAGTAGAGGGCCAGGGCGGCAAATTTGTCAGTCAATAACATATATGCTCATGTATTTGATCTTTTTCTAACTTTGAAGCTTTGAAAAGGACCTATTTTTGACATGGATTTATTGATAATTCTAGAACTTTGATTCTAAAATTTTCTTTCGAAAGCAGTAATCAAATTCAATGGAGCTTTGAGCCACCTTCTCCATATATATAATTTAATTAGGCTGCTTTCCTTTTCTTTTTTTTTCTTTTGTCCGTAGTATTATTATATTTGATAAGAGATCAAGGAAAACTTAATAAGTATTCAATGCTGTAACAAGATTCAGAATTGGTCAAGAGAAGAAAGTTTGAAAGGTCGAGTTGATCATCATTTTTCCATTTAACAGTTATATCGGCATGATCAGGTTCTTTTCCCATACGTTAAGGCTATGGCCGTGGTTGACAGGGTGAAGTGGTACTAAAACATTTCTCCATTTTCGTTTTGCAAATTTATGCATAAACCTCGAACAAATTCTCATGATTTCCCTCCTCTCTTAAATCAATGGAAATTGGCCAAACTCATGGTGATTGATTTCTTATAACATCACAGTCCATTAAAAGAAGGAAAAAGCCATAAGTACTTAAGATTTGCACTCGAGAATAATACTGTGATTTACCTTAAATTTACATGTCTCCAAACAACTAAAAAATATATCCTTATATCTAAACACCTAAATATCACTTATATTTATGTAAAATGCTATTCTTAAATGCAAATCTTAAGTACTTATATATAATCTCTAAAAAAAAGGTTATGTTGATTGGTTTTTTGGTCTAAATGAAAGTCCTAATCAAGTCGTATTGACTTTGGAATGGGTCTTTGGCTGTGGCCAACACATTGAGTACGAATATACGATGATACAGCACTAGGCACTAGCAATTAAGAGATGAGCAAAGTCCATTTAACATTGAATTTATCTGTGTACACAGTAAACCGAAAGTCTCTTCGCCAAATTACCAAAAGCACTGGGTCCGGTATAAAGAGAAAAATATTATCACCCATGAGACCTTAGCAAAGGGATTTTTTCCACAGCATGTTGGAAGTGCCACCACTTTTTTTTTTTTTTTGGGTGAAAAAGACAGCATAAACATTATTTCGAAATAAGTTTAGGGAAGGAGATTCCCATACAATTAGCAAAAATAATGTTAAGCAATTAAACATTTACAAAATAATCATTGTCCGGCAAGAAGTGCCACCACTTTAAGCTAAATAGTATAACACGGACAAATAATTTTTTTTTTGGATAAATATGTATTATTCATCCGGTAGCAGGAATAAGAACTGCTACAAAACTGAAACATAGGAACTGTTACAAGAAAGCAAACTTACAAGCTCACCAATCTAGCTGCAAAAACCAACTATTACAAAGAGAAATATTTATAGGATCCTTAGCAACACGGACAAATAATTTACCCTAATATAATCTTTCATTTTCCTGAGTCACATTTTTTTTTTTAGGGATCCTGAGTCACAATTTAAGAGATTGATTATCTTATCTATTTCCCCCTTATCTTTCCCTCTTGACTTTGTGCATACAATTACAATTTACAATTTACAAATGCAATACATAGTCCCAAAAATAAGTGATTTGAGCCCTTTAACTTTGAAGGACAGGCCTGATAACTTGCCCAATAGCAAGAAAGCAAACTGCAAACCCTTTCCAAACCTGTTTGGGTTTTGGAGAAGTTCTTAATGGCTTAAACTTGAGCCCAATATCTTAAAAACCAATGGAATTTAGGGCCTAATTCGACACATTAGATGGCAAGATGACATAAACTTGTAGTAGTAATTACTCCATCAATTAGTAATATCCGTAAAATAAAAGGTCAACATGGGCAAGAACATGGTCAAATTTTTCTAATTAATTTATTTTTGTGAAACAAAATTGTCTAATTAATAATCTTAACTTGGACCGATATTGTAATGTATACATCTAATTAAATTGTAATGTAAGAAAATATTTATTCAACTTTGCCCCATAGTATAGATAGGATGGGTGGGCAGTTAGGCCACCACTATGCAGTAATTGCACCCTTAGCATAGTCCCATTCTGCCATTCACAATATCGCATACAAATATAGATAATGAAAAATTCAGGACGCATATTGCAACTAGATTCCATGTACTATTATTAAAGATGGGTTGAAATAGTTTATTTCTGCGACAATTTTCTTCATCATTGTTCAATAAAAAGATCAAGAATCAATTAGAACCTGGAAGTAGTAAGGCTTTTTATGTTAAATAAATAATTGTTGACTCTTGAGTCATGAGAGCACGGGCAGGGCTACCTAACTAGTTGCTAGAAGATTAAATTTGGAATTAATTTTAGATAACTTGGGTCCTATAGTCCTACAAATGGGTATTGAATATCATCCTCATAGGCCAGCGCCGCCTATGAACAGAAGCATACTTAAAACTAAGTACACTCTATGTTGCTAAAGGCCTTCTCAATCTTCATTTCCCAAAATTCATGGCCAAGTCAATGTTTTTTAAGCTCTTTCTATTCTTAATTTCATGCTTTCCCCTTTCTTCTCATTCTTCTGATAATCTAAAACAAGGCTCATCAATCTCAGTGGAAACCGCAGGTGATTTCTTGACTTCGGCAGATGGAACTTTCACCGCTGGCTTCCACCCAATTGGACAAAATGCTTATTGCTTTGCAATATGGTTCAATAAACCATCATGTAGTGATAATTGCACCCTGGTTTGGATGGCAAATCGTGATCATCCTGTCAATGGAAGACAATCAAAGCTCTCCTTGCTTAAATCTGGTAATCTCATTTTGACAGATGCTAGAGATATCAATATTGCTTGGGAGACTAACACAGTTTCCAAATCAACTACACATTTAAAACTTTACGAAAGTGGCAACTTGGTCCTGCTTGATTTGGAAGGTGCCATACTTTGGCAAAGCTTTGATTCACCGACAGACACACTTCTTCCTCTTCAAGAATTCAACAAGGACTCAAAGCTTGTGTCGGTTAGAAGCCAAACAAACTATTCTTCAGGTTTCTATAGTCTTTATTTCGACACAGATAATGTCCTGTGTCTTTTATACAGAGGTCCTGAGCTTTCAAGTGTTTATTGGCCAAGCCCTTGGCTTTTAAGATGGGAAGCTGGAAGATCCACGTATAATGATACCAGAATTGCACTACTCGATCCATTGGGCAATTTTAGTTCCACTGATGATTTTACTTTCAAGTCAGCTGATTATGGCAAAAGGAATATCCCAAGAAGATTGAAGCTTGATTTTGATGGCAATATTAGACTATACAGTCTTGATCAAAGGGGAGAAACATGGGTTGTTTCATGGCAAGCCTTTCCTCAGCCATGCAAAGTCCACGGAATTTGCGGACCAAACAGTTTGTGCACTTATCTTCCTGATTATGGTAGGAAATGTTCTTGCATTTCAGGTTATAAACTGAAGAATCAGACAGATTGGTCCTTTGGTTGTGAACCTGAATTTGATGTTCTTCCTTGTAATGAATCCGAGGTTAGTTTTCTTAAATTCCGACATACTGAATTTTACGGCTATGATTATGATATGATTCAAAACTATACCTTAGATCAATGTAAGAACTTGTGTCTGGAAATATGTGATTGCAAAGGTTTCCAATTTAGAGTCAAAAAGGCCCATCATCCATATGGTGGTACATTTTGTTATCCCAAGACGCAATTACGAAATGGACATCGTGAGCCAAATTATATAGCAGATTTTTATGTGAAATTGCCCAAGGCAAACTTGTCCATCTACACGAACTCCATTCAAGATTACAAGCTGGAATGCTCAGAACAAGTTAAGCAACTGGATCGAACATATCTTAAAAGCTCTGAAAACCCATCAATCAGGTTTGCCCTTTGGTCTGCCTGTGTCATTGGAGGAATTGAATTTTTAATTATTTTCCTTGTCTGGTTCTTCTTGATAAGAAGTCGTCATGACCATTCAGCGCCAAATGGAGGCTACCATCTTGCATTAACGGCAAGCTTCAGAAAATTTAGTTATGCTGAACTTGAGAAGGCGACACGTGGTTTTAAAAAGGAAATTGGAAGAGGGTCGGGTGGAATTGTATACAAAGGGATTTTGTCAGATACACGAGTTGCTGCTATTAAATGTCTGGTTGATGCTAATCAAGGAGAAGCTGAATTCCTAGCAGAAGTTAACACCATTGGGAAGCTTAATCACATGAACTTGATTGATTTGTGGGGATATTGCGCAGAAGGAAAACGCAAGCTTTTGGTCTATGAGTACATCGAGAAAGGATCATTGGCAGAAAACCTTTCTTCCAAAACACTTGACTGGAAAAAGAGATATGAAATTGCATTCGGAACTGCAAAAGGCCTAGCTTATTTACATGAGGAATGTTTAGAGTGGATTCTTCATTGTGACATAAAGCCTGAAAACATCCTCATAGACTCTAATTTCCAACCCAAAGTGTCAGATTTTGGCCTTTCTTGGTTGCTAAACAGAAATGAAGTTAATCATTCAAGAATCTCAAAAATCAGAGGAACAAGAGGTTACATGGCACCAGAGTGGATTTTCAACATGCCCATCACTTCCAAAGTTGATGTTTATAGTTATGGCATAGTTTTATTGGAATTAGTGACTGGAAGGAGCCCTTCAATGGTAATCCATGGAAGAAATGGTCAGAAGGAAGAAACAGAACAAGGGAATTTAGTTGAATGGGTGAAAGAAAAGATGTCAATGGAAGGAGTAGGAGTAGGAGGCATAGAATCAGAAACGCAAATGGAAGGTATGATAGACCCGACATTGATTGGAAAGTTTGAGAAAGATGAGATGCTTGTTCTGGTTACAGTTGCTCTGAAATGTGTTCAAGAGGACAAAGATGCGAGGCCGACAATGGGTCAAGTAGTTCAAATGCTTCGTCGCCATGGAGAAGAAAGACACTAAAGGTGCATCAACTTCTCAATGAATATATAGTTTTATCATACTGAACTCAGTTCTAGTGTACTCATATGGTAAATTTAGCACCAAAATTTTATTTGACTGTAATAAATAGATTTGTTCTGATTCTGACTGAGCTTTAAGGAACAAAAGCCTAAGTATTAACCAAACTTAAGGTAAACATTTAACAAGCCTATTGTGGTCATAAGTTCTGGCCCAATGATACCCTATACGAGAATTGCCTTTGCCCATAATCAATATAACTAATTTGGGCCCAATATGGGAATTCGCAGCCCATGACGAAAGTTTAATTCATGCAGTCAGCATTAAGAGCTTTATGATTACAATAACGTTCTTCGCCTTGTTTTTGATAGTCCAGCTGGAATATCCAGCATTTATTGGCCAAACCCAAGTCTCTTAGACTATCAACAAGGCAGGTCAAGATACAATGACAGCAGAATTGCAGTGTTTGACACCTCAGGCAATTTCACTTCATCTGATAAATTGAGGTTCCAATCTGCTGACTTTGGTAAAGGGCCTTGGAGAAGATTGACACTTGATTTTGATGGTAATCTTAGATTGTATGCTTTTGATGAGGAGAAAGGGATTTGGGCTGTAAAGTGGCAAGCTATTTCGTCACCTTGTAAAATTCATGGAATTTGTGGACCATATAGCATATGTCACTATGATCCGGCTTTAGGACCGAGGTGCTCTTGCCTTCCGGGGTACGAGATGAAAAACATGATGGATTGGAGTTATGGATGCAAAACCAAATTCAAACCTTCATGCGAGAATCAGGAGCTCAGGTTTGTCAAACTTCGTCATGTCAAATTTCCTGGCTACAATCGCCAAATCCTTTCTAATTGCACCTTAAACAAGTGTATCGAGAAATGCTTGAATTTGTGTTGCCAAGGGTTTCAATACCCATTTTTCAACAAGGACTCTGTTTATCGATGTTATCTGAAAAATAAGTTGCGTAATGGGTGCCTTTCGCCTGACATCGATGGTATTTTATATCTGAGACTTCCAAAATCAGAGGCAATGGCACTTCACAACCAATCTGTTGAAGGCAACTTCCATTTGAATTGCTCAAGCAATATTGAACCAAAGCAGCTACACAGAGCTTATCATAAGAAAGTTAGAAATCATCAATTGACATTTAAGATTTTGCTCTGCTTTGCTTCTATACTTGCATTTGTTGAGACAGTTTTGGTGTTACGTTGTCTATATGTAATACGTCAAAGGTCATATAGAAGAAGACAAGGGTATGTCGACGTCGTCTTTGGGATGGAATTCAAGAGATTCACTTACCATGAGCTGAAAAAGGCAACCCGAAGCTTCAGTGAAGAGATAGGGCGAGGGGGAGGTGGAGTTGTTTACAAGGGACTTCTTTCCGATCAACGAATCACAGCAATCAAGCGACTGAATTTAGCTGACAAAGGAGAGGAGGAATTTCTTGCAGAAATAAGCACAATAGGGAGACTTAACCACATGAACTTGATTGAGATGTGGGGATATTGTGCCGAAGGAAAGCATAGGCTTCTGGTTTACGAGTACATGGAAAATGGATCATTAGCAATGAACTTGATCATGTCCAGTACTTCACTTGATTGGAACAAGAGGTTTGAAATTGCAGTGGGCACAGCAAAAAGGTCTGGCTTATTTGCATGAAGAGTGCTTAGAATGGGTTTTGCATTGCGACGTGAAGCCTCAAAACATCCTCTTGAATTCTGACTACCATCCTAAGGGATATTATTCATAAAAACTCAAGTTTCTCCAAGGTTAGAGGAACAAGAGGTTACATGGCGCCTGAGTGGATTTACAATCAACCCATCACCTCCAAAGTTGACATCTATAGCTATGGGGTTGTCGTATTGGAAATGTTAACCGGAAGGAGCCCAACTTTTGGTGGTATTGAAACTAATAATGGGGATGCAGAGGAGCAGCAGAGTCTGGTGGAATGGGTCAAAGAGAAGAAAAACAGAGCAGGTGAAAATGATTCTTGGGTAGAAGAGCTCGTGGGAGAAGCCATTGGCAGAGAGTATGACAGAAATAAAGTAAAGATTCTGCTGGAGGTGGCCATCAAATGCACTGAGATTGATAGAGATGCAAGACCAACCATGAGCCAAGTGCTTCAAATGCTTGGCGATCAAACTTAACCTTAGCATCATCTTCGTTCGTTATCAATTATATATAGTTTTCTTCTGTTTAATTAGAATGATGCTACTTGCTAGTGCTTTGGATTTTCCTCTAAAAATCAGAATAGAAGTAGCAAAATTGCTTTAATTAAAGACCATATATGATGTGTATGTAATAATGCATTTTATTACATTTTGAGAAGGAACTATCAATCTTTTCTTTTGGGTTTCATTTTTTCTTTGGGCCTTGCAAGGTCGTCTGGTCCATCGTCATCTTTAAGCAAATTGATCGCCTATAGGAAATTAATTTGGACCTAGCGTGACATATTGCAGCCCAATAAGAAAGCTCGGTCCATGAAATTATTACAAGTACTATATATTCTTATTGTATTCGATTTTCCTTCTTGATTTTTCGGTTCCTCCATCTACTAGCCATAACTTATTCTGAAATTTGTAGCCTTTTGAGTTTTGACTATAAGAATGAACGTTAGTCAAGTTAAACTTTTAGAGTTTTATGAGATTGTTGGTTGTTAGGCTTTTGCAATATTACATTTTATATTCAAATTGGCCCACGAAGACTTTGAAATTGTGCAAGTCAATACAGTGGTAGGTATGTATAACTTGCGTTGACAACAAAACAAACAGTGAATTAGTACCAAGTCAATTCTTTTTTATTGATTGTTGCTTGCTTCCGCCAGGGTTGCTTGGCCAATACTAAATTATTTTGCTATGATTCATTTTATTACTTCAAAGATCTTGAACAAAATTACTATATATAATGAAGTAACTAGGTGGATAGTATGCCTTCAAAGTCCCTTGTTTGTTACCTTTTAAATTCAACAAAAAGAAAACAAACATTAAACTCTTCTATTTTAAGATTCATACATATAGTTTTAAGTTCAAAAAACACAAAAGCCTAATGATCTCTTCATTAAAATCAATGAAATTATTGCCAAGTAAACAAAAGTCAGATTCATGATATAGTAACAAGAGTATATATGTATTTCGTTCAGTGCCAAAAAAGAATTAAGTCTGAAATTAAAACTCCCCCACTAAGAAATTACATATGTAATTGTTCACACTTTATTACCACTAAAACTAAGGTGAAAATTAGTTGAAATATCAACAACAGGGGCACATGCAAATGCAAGGCGGGCTAAGCTTCCTGTCCTGTTCCCACACGTTTTTGAAGACAAAAGCTGCTTAGTGGTTGGGCGCAGAGCCAACTAGTCAATGAGGATATTACTATATTTTACATTTGGCTAATTTAGTCATTAAATAAAACGTGATAAAAAATTATCTTATTATACAAGTAATGAAGTAAACTTGAGAATGTTCTTGCAAAGAAAAAAAAAGTAAACGTGAGAATATTGTGTACTAATTTTGGTTATGTAAAGAGAAATTGGGTGCATTTCTTTTTTCGTAACCATGGAATTCACAGCCAAGTATTCTTCATTTGTGGTTCTCAATTTATTCTTTTTCCTTCAATTAACATCGTCAGCTGTTCATGTTCTAAGACAGGGCTCATCTTTGTCCGTGGAGAATCCAGATGATGTTTTGATCTCAGCTAGTGGCATATTCTCGGCCGGTTTTTACCCCGTCGGCGAAAACGCATATTGCTTTGCCGTTTGGTTCACCAAGCCTTGCCATGACGGTAGCCACACTATAGTTTGGATAGCACACCGGGATAGACCTGTTAATGGAAAACGCTCAAAGCTTTTGATTCTCAAAACTGGGAACATAATCTTAACTGATACGGCTGAGTACATAATCTGGTCGAGCAACAGCACCGATTCAGAGTCATGGTCACGGTTAATTCTCCTTGATTCAGGTAATCTTGTTCTCCAAACTCTGAAAAATGTTACTGTTTGGCAAAGTTTTGATTCACCGACAGATACGCTTCTCCCTGAACAACCACTCACGAGGTACAAAAGGCTTGTTTCAGCACGAAGCCAAACTGACCCTTCTTCAGGTTATTACAAGCTGATGTACGATGATGATAATGTTCTTCGTCTTGTCTTTGATGGTCCCGAGACATCCAGCATTTATTGGCCGGATTCAACTGTCTTGGATTACAATCAAGGAAGAAACAGATACAATGATAGCAGAATTGCAGTGTTTGATTCTTCAGGTCATTTTACATCTTCAGACCAAGTAGAGTTCAACTCAACTGATTTTGGTGAAGGGATTTGGAGAAGATTAACGCTTGATTTTGATGGTAATTTAAGATTATACAGTCTTGACGAACAAAAAGGGATTTGGTCTGTCACGTGGCAAGCAATGAATAAATCTTGTAGAATTCATGGAATTTGTGGACCAAATAGTATATGTATGTACAATTTAGGTTCAGGTCCGAAATGCTCTTGCCCACCAGGATTCAAGATGAAAAACCAGACAGATTGGAATTATGGTTGCGAACCAGAATATAAATTATCATGTAATGATCGAGACAATATCAAATTTGTCAAACTCAATCATGTTAATTTTTTTGGTTACCATCCAAGTAACCTCCGGAATTATACTTTTGAGGAGTGTAAGAAGGCTTGCTTGGATTTTTGCTGCGTCGCCTTTCAATACAGATATTTTCCAGAGGATGGTGCTTATCGCTGTTACACAAAGTGGGAATTGAGGAACGGATATAGTTACTCTAGCTACAATGGAGTCCTGTATCTGAAACTCCCGAAATCATTCCCTTCTGAAAAACCTGTTGAAGATTTCAAATTGAGTTGCTCAAGCAAACAGAGGAAACAGATAGATATAGCTTATCATAAGAAAATTATGCCTGAATCATTGAAGATTTTGTTCTGGTGCGCTTCTGTAATTGGAATGATTGAGATGATCTGTATCTTTCTGGTGTTCAGTTTCTTGTACAAAACCCAGAAAAGTTCTGATGCAGCAACACGCGGCTACCTTGTTGCGGCAACAGGATTCAAGAAGTTTACTTATAGAGAGCTGAAAATGGCAACAAGGGGTTTCAAAGAAGAGATTGGTCGAGGAGGAGGTGGGGTGGTTTACAAGGGAGTTTTGCCTGATCAAAGAATTGCAGCAATTAAGCGCTTAAACGTTGAAACTATTGATCAAGGAGAAGAGGAATTTCTTGCAGAAATAAGCACCATAGGGAGACTTAACCACATGAACTTGATTGAGATGTGGGGATATTGTGCCGAGGGAAAGCATAGGCTTCTGGTGTATGAATACATGGAGAGTGGGTCATTAAAAAAGAACCTCATGTCTAATTCACTTGATTGGAAGCAGAGGTACGAAATCGCGGTTGGCACAGCAAAGGGTCTGGCTTATTTGCATGAAGAGTGCTTAGAATGGATCCTGCATTGCGATGTCAAGCCTCAAAACATTCTGTTGGATTCAAATTACCTTCCTAAAGTAGCAGATTTCGGCCTATCCAAATTGCTCAACAGGGACAATCTTAACAGTTCAAGTTTTTCCAGGGCTAGAGGATCAAGGGGTTACATGGCGCCTGAGTGGGTTTACAATCTACCCATCACTTCAAAAGTGGACGTCTATAGCTATGGAATTGTCATCTTGGAAATGTTAACAGGGAGGAATCCTGCAATGGGGGTCCCTGCAGTTGACACAGATGGAAAAGTATGGCATCAAAGTTTAGAAGCATGGGTCAAAAGGAAGAAACATGGAGCTGCTGGGGAAAATTCAAATTCTTGGGTTGAAGAGCTGATAGACCATGCCATGGGCTACGATTATGATAGAAATAAGTTGGAAAATCTGCTGGAGGTGGCTATAAAGTGTACAGAAGCCGACAGACATGCCAGACCATCCATGAGCCAAGTAGTTCAAATGCTTCTGTTCGACAAAAATGACCCATAGCAACACAATGTAGGAGCCATGTTAGGTATATATATGTATCCCAGCATCTGACTATATAATCTGTCTACTGATTGTTCATGGAATTGTATCTACTTATTAATATTTTTGATTAAAGGGTTTGAGTTGTTAATTCATTTTACAACAATTTCTTCTTTGCTGTCTCTGAAATCCTATCTATGCTGATCAGAATGCTTAAGCCTTGATATAAACATGGTTAGTTCTGTTTCATGATAATTTGATGAATGAATTTTGTCTAGGCAGTTTGATTTTACAATCAAAGACTTTTGAATCTAAGCATTTGACAAATATTAACCATTTGACATAAAAATATAGATTAAAGTAGAACAATTCAACATACCATTTGACTAAAAAATACAGTTCAACGTAGAACAATTCAACATTTTGTCTTTTAACTATATAAAATAGATAAAGTAGTACTCTAATATTAAGCCACTGAAGAAAATTGAGCAGTCTAATTAACAAATGCCAAAGCATTCTAGAGCAAGGAAAACCCGAGGAAAATGCAGCTTTGGGATTCTTCATCCAATCTGTCAACTTTTAAATTAAAATAGCCTCTGCCCTCTAAGCATTCCTGGCTCTTGAATTTGCATTGCTTGATGCATTAAAATGTTTATATCAATTTGTAGATCAGTTTTTCTCCTGGGTGTGCAGATTGGAACAGGAAAGAATGAACCAAAAGATTTCTTGGGCTTAACAAGTGTACTAATGCACTCCAACAATGCCAATATTGACATTCTGGTTTTGATATTAACATTGCTACCAATAGGCAATAGGCAAGTTCCTATCTTCCTAATATATAGAAAACACCCCAAGAATGGTCCAATATGCACTTCACTCGCATCAGCATCACAAGAATTACAAAAGTCTATGAGGCTTCTAATCTGCAAAATGCATCTAAAAATTGTGGAATAGATGAGCAAACGGAAATCCGTGAGATAATAAGCATGAAATGCCCAATTCTTAATCCCATTTTCAATTACTAGCTATTAGATTATAGTACCAATTATAAGCTAAAACCAAATATACAGCAGATGAAACAAACCATATCAGTTTTATTCTAACATTTTATATGTTTCTAATTAGATAGAATAAAACCCAAAGTTTACAAAGCAACTTTATGGCTAGTGTTTTTTGCTAGTGACATGTTGATTATAATACTCCATATAAGCCATAGGAAAGTTCCAGAAGGAAAATGATGCCAGCTTAGTCATGGGGATACTGTTCAAACAAATTCTTGTCATCATCATGTGTATATCAAGGGGCCAGCTGCACCTTATATTTTCCCCATAATATGTGGAATTTTGCACCAATTATATCACCTACCTATATCATCATAAACATAAACAACTAATATAAATCACTAAATCTAACTCATCATCAACAACAATTATTATGCCTTGTCCTCTCACTAAGCCATCAATTTGACAAGCTTTAGCAGCTTATATTAAGAGGCAATCCTTTTTTTCTTTTCCTTTAAAAATTAAAGAGCAAATTATCAGAAAAATAAAAGGAATTATTAAAGAGTAAAGGGAATGGACTACTACCAAACTCAGAAAAGGAGAATAGTCCAATTAGAACATGTGGCCTCAAAACTATCCAATTTGTTTCCTTTCGTAAAGAAAAACACTTTGTTGGGTTCTAGTCTTGTTGATAAGTTTCAATAGCTTTTTTTTTTTTATTTTCCCCACATGCTTAAATTCTTCTTAGCCACCACCGCTTAAGTAAAATCTAATCTAAATTTAACTACCAAACAAAATACTATCATTATTATAAACTCTTTTTTTCTGGGTTTCACTTTATAACAAAACTAAAATAACTCCAATTGGTTTAGAATCAAACAAAAACGGTTAGTGTCTTTTCTGTCCACCAAATATTAACCAACCACACCATTACATTTCAAATTACTTACTTCCCCATTCATCATACCTTTAATTTTTAAAATCAATTTTTTTTTTGCCCATTGTTTAAGAAATAGAAATAGAAAAATTAAATAAATAAATATCTGCAAAATTAGTTGACAGAGAAAATAGTTTTTTTTTTTCCTTTCTTTTTCTTTTTTCATTTTCATTTTTTTAGGATTTTTCCGTTTTTGGGTTTCTCTTCCAAGTTCCAACCGCCAACCAGGGTAAAACTCCATCCTTTCTCATCAAACAACTTCCTTTCTTCTTCTTTTTCATTTCCCCCATTTTTTGTTTTTTTCCCCTCTGTACACTACCAAAATTATTATTATTTCTATAACAGCGATAAAAGAACTAAACCAACGAAAAAAAAAGGAAAAAATAAAAAAACTAAAAACCGAAAGGAGAAGTAACAAAAGATTTTCGGTTCTGTTCTGCTGATTTCATGTTTGTCTACTCGATCTTGCTAATTCCAATTCGCTTAACAACTGCATTTCTGATAGCTTCGGTCTGCAAACAAAGCCCATTTCGTTCAATCCCAGCCATGTAACTCCTCACTTCTTTTCGTATCATTTCCTGCATAACAGCCAAAAACTCTGCACTGAAAAACTGCTGATTTTCTGTTCCATACTCCATGTTTTGCGCCCCCACTTGCTGCAACCGCGCCGCTGGAACCGGAGCAGGAGCTGGTGTTGGCGCTAAAACCGGTGCAGGTGGAGGTATAGCCACCTGGGTCGTCGGGGATGGAATAGGATTCGACACGGGTGGACGATCTGAGGTTTCGGATGAATCGGATCCCGGCAGCGAGAGGCTGAGTAAGGTGGGTGGATCCGTCGACGACGACGCCGTTTCCACATGCTGACTAGAAGGGACCAAAGAACCAGTTCTAGCTAAAGGCCTATAAACCGGCGAGGCAGCAGGCAAACTCGAGGCACTCAAATCCGATCCGGAAGGACTACTGGGGTTCAAGTAAAGACCCGAGACATTATTACCCGCACCAAGACTGGCTGATCTCTTAAGCGGCTGTGGCGAATCATCGTTCAAATCATCAGTCATCGAAGAGCATTTTCGTTTCAGAGTCGAGTTCCAGTGGTTCTTAATCGCGTTATCGGTACGGCCATTGAGGAGCCGTGCGATAGTAGCCCATTTGTTACCGAATCTGGCATGGGCTCTGATTATCGTCTCATCTTCCTCGGGAGAGAACGGCCTGTGTTCAACCTCAGGGGAAAGCTGGTTACACCATCGGAGCCGACAGGACTTTCCAGATCGACCCGGTATCGATTTGCTTATCAAAGACCAGTTCCTGGGGCCATAAGTTTGAACCAGGCGCTGTAAAGCCTCATCTTCTTCAGGACTCCATGGACCTTTGATTCGATCCACATCTTTCCTTGTAGAAGCCATTGGAATAAACAAAAAAAAAAGAAGCTAACGTCTAAAAATACTGATTACAAAATTAAGAAATAAATTTGAACTATATAAACTTTGTACAGAGAAAATAGCTCGATTAAGAGAAAGGGAGAGAGAGTGTGGGGACTGAGCTTTGTTATTACGGTGGTGGAGGCGGAGCCTCACCTTTGGTTAAAGAGAGAAGACGAAGGAAGAGAATGGGAAGGGATTATATATATGGAAGGAGATAAGGATGACTGATTGAACCGGTTGTAGTGAGTAATGACCAGTCATAGCCGTTGAGAGTTTGAGGATTCTTCCAGGCAAGGCAGTTACTAGTATACAGCTGTCAATATGACACGCGTCATTTTCTCGTCTCTCTTTACTTACACGTATTATATATCACCCTCCCTCTAAAATCTCTAGAAAATAAAAATAAATTTTTTTTATTTACGTGCTGCTCAAAACTTTACTGACTCGTCATGTTCACATTTTTAAGGGTTAATTAAGGGTTTATTGCTCAAAAAGGCCCCTGAACTTATACAAAATGGCCAAATAAGCTCCTGAACTCTTTAAAAAGGCTAAATAAGTCCTTTTCTGATGGCTAAATGCTGAAATAAGGACTAAACGTTTTAAAATTTTCTCAAATAAGGATCAAAATACACAATTCCAACAAATTAAAACACATAATTAATATTTTTTTTACAAATTTGATACAATATAAGTTAATACTAGTATGTGAGATATATATAAACTAAAAAACGTACGATAATTTTATATCATATTACGTTTAATGAATTTATTGTGATTAATAGTTTTTTTTAATTAACACGATAATATCATTTTTCTATCAAATTTAACGTGTACGCATGAGAAACATTTGTTTTCATTTAAGAATTCTCTAATTTATAAAGATTTGTTAAGTATGTGTTTTAATTTTTTGGAATTGTGTATGTTGATCTTATTTAAGAAAATCTTAAAACGTTTAGTCCTTATTTCAATATTTAGCCATCAGAAAAGGGTTTATTTGGCTTTTTAGAGAGTTCATAGGCTTATTTGACTGCAATTAGAGTTCAGGGACTTATTTGGCCGTTTTGTGTAAGTTCAGGAGTCTTTTTGAACAATAAGCGTTAATTAAGAGAGAGAAGTTAAATAAAACGACGGTTTTGGAAGTTAAAAAATTTTAAGGCAAGCAATTAAATTTTGATCTTATCAGAAAACTAATTATGGAAGAAATAAGTGTACGGTTGGGAGAAAGGGGATGACATTTGACTAAGCCAGGCTGGAGAGCATTTTGAAAAAATAAAAAGTTTTAAATTTATTTTTTGGGTATTTAGAAATAAAAATGATAAGGGTAAGGGAAAAGGACACGGGGGAGAGCTGAGCTGGCGCAGAAAACGACAAAGTTAAGTAGCAGAATCGGGGGACGAACGGTACTACAATTGTGTCAGTCCAGCCTGTCAACCAAAAAAATATTTTTTTAAAAAATCTCAAAAGCCCCACTCACAGTAATCCACCCCCCACCCTCCTAACTGCCTACTCTCAACCTACCGCCACGTGCCGGTCACGCTCCGATCTTCAACACCCCTTTTTCTAAATTTTCTGTAACTGGCAAAACCGACTCCACCGTCTAACCAGCTTAATTTATATATTAATTAATTCCTAATAATTGCTCTTCCTTTCCTGATTATCCTTTAGATTTCATTTTATGTACACAATCGTACCAACCTTAGGTATATCTCTCTCTTCCCTCCTAAGTTGTATAACCTTTGACCCAAAAATATCTCAATTCAAATATAAAGTTTTGGATTAACATCAAATAGGGAACATGTTTTGGGCACGTAATTGGAAACTAATGAAAACCCATTGTTTCCATTATTATATGTGGTTAGCCAAAATTAAACTTAATTTGGTTCCATTTTCCAACCAACATTATTGCTTTCGCTTTGGCCCTTGTAACTGCCAAAGTATTTGGCCATTACCCAACAATTGAGTCAAGATTCAAATCATAAAGTTGAGTTGGTCCAATAAAAATAAAGTTGTGTGAGTCTATCTCTATTACTGATAAGTAATTTTTTAAAATAATTTCCATAAAATTTTAAAATTGAAATTGATAATTATTGGTGATATGCTCTCAATTGTGTAGACTAATTAATTAGTTAAAATAAATTCCCTTCATGATAAAATTTGTTTTGTTAATGTTTTCCAAATTTCTTTATGAAAAAATATTTAATACATCGTCAGTGCTGAAATTTACAAACTACACATGATAGAGGTAAAAGGTTGACATATATTTTTTAGGAAATAGTTTTGAATTTTAAAAACAAAATAAAAAAAAAAATAAATATGTATCAAGTCCTCACCCTGCTTATAATCGGTAGAGTCCAAATTTTATAATGTTAAGATATCAAATAATTACGGATAATGTGTAAAGCAAAATTGCATAAAATTTTCGAAAATGGACAAATAGGGAGAAAAGGATCATTCAAGGAGTAAAAGAGGAGAAAAGGCAACAAAATTGAAGGGAAAAAGGGAGGAGAGGAAGGAGTTGAGTTAGAGTATGAGAATGAGATGAGATGACCCATGTTGAGCATGCAGCCGTTTACGCGGGAGACAGCTGGCTAAAACTACTCCCGCCCATACACATAATATAAGACCCCACTTCCACACAAAAGCCCCACGCGCAACCCTCCGCACCCTCGTCGTCACCTACCCTTTGTCCTTTGGCCGTACCGCCACGTTTCCAAAAGCTCTCCAGTCTCCTCCCCCTTCCCACCCCCACCCCTACATCACGTGACTTTCCCCACCACACCTACGTGCCTCACGTGAACTCCCGCTCCCCTGCCCAAATTCATGCTCCTCTCTAACAATGAACCCGTCCCCAGGGCATCATTAATCATGTTTTTAGGACATTTTTTTGGAATATTTGAACTTGATTACTTTTACATGCAGAGAGATCGAAATTTAATTAATTTAGAGATCATTTGAGTTTTTTTCATTGCCAGAATTCATGGAACCAAAGTTATGGGCATGCATATGCATATGCACGGTGGTGGTGGAGGGTGCATGGCTTGCCTTTAAGAAACAAAAATTATGCTTTGGATTCTCACAATTATGCCCTATATATGTTGTATTATATATGCAGTAGTACTTGAGTTTTAATTTTTTTTTCTTTTGTATATTAAATGGGACAAAAAGGGTGGCAGAGTCAGTCTTTTGTTGAATGTGTTACTACCTTTTAAGTACACCAAAATACGGATCAAATCCAGGGATTAATTAAAAAAATATGATTAAGGGGCTGTTTTGAACAAAATCACATGGGGCACAGAAAGGAGGAGGATGTTTCCTGGAAACAGAGCTCCTTCCTCCTGGACTAAGAATTAGGGTTTCCAGTTTCCACAATCACAATTTACATTAAAATAATGAATTAAAGTCATTAATTATATATTATAGCATTATATATTATAGCAGATCAGTTTCACATTTCTGATCAATTCTGAGTTCCAAAGAAGTGCAAGTGGGGGGGTGTGGACTGTGGAGTCAGGTAATAACTAAAACGAGATTGGCTTCCCAAAAGATTACATGCACGAGAGATGAAGAGAATAAAAGAGATAAGGTACCTGCAAAGCAAAGTTTATAAGAATGCATAGATTCTTTCGCAATATATATATATATATATATGGTCCTGCAAAAAATAATTATAAAAGTTGCAAATGTCCCTATTAATAAATTGCTCAAGATAAGATGTCATGATAATATGATTGTGCTCTCTGCATTGAATCAATGAATGTACTGGCACATTACATTATAAATAATTTAAATGCATATATATTCATCATAAAAGGGAAGAAAAGAATGTGCAGGGCATTATAACCTGGCCATGACTCTTAATGCACTGTATATATATTAATGTAAAAGGGATTTTATTGTAAGATGCATGGCATATATATATTTATTTGGGTACAAGGCTCCATGGACCGTTCTAATTAAAAAGACAGCTAATATTAATTTTATTGACTGCAAATGATCTGAAATCTTACTTAAATTTAATGACCTTTGAACAAATCTAAAAGATGCTATAAACTCCATTTAGATTCATTAACTACGTAGTTGAATCGTTTCCGGGCAAAGAATCAAACTTGATTAGCAAAAGAGTGATTAAATAAATCGTATGGGGAAAAGATCGATCTCTCACTATTATGAGTGAAGGTAAATAAAATAATAATAAGATTATACAGTAATAAATTATAACTTCGTTTACAAGTTGCATATACTACTATATATGATAGGTGAAGAATCTTATAACGTGTGTAGCTAAGCCTACCATAGTGTAAATTATAAAATTAAGCTCAAAATTCTACTTTTGAAGCAAAGAGCAAGATGAACATTATCGTGTATCATTAACTAGCTATTATGTTATTAAGTGGATCTATAATTTGAGTAGTATAACTCGAGAATGAAGAATCTCTATCAATGTCTATTGGATCGATCTCTTAAGTCAAATTTCGAATTCGAGTTTTGTGAACTGAGAAAACAAATAGTAATGAGATACAGTTTGTCACGTTTAAAATATTATACATATTCATGACAACCAATTAGTCGGAACTCAATGTAACTGTTAGAGACCGGTGAAAAAGAATAATCTCTTACTGAATACTACAATATATTAGGGTGACATTAATATTTCATACATTTCATACGGGAATATATATATATATATATATATAACATTAATGCTTGAACATCATTAATTACCTACCCAATACATTTAAAAGATCTATAGTCTGAAGTTAATGGCTAGACATATATGATAATCATATTCCCCTCCAATTAATAAACTATGACATTTAAAAAAAAAATCCTAGGAGTGATCATTATTTATGAGAGCACTATATATATATTCTATTCATATAAATAGAATTCGTCCAATTTTTTTTTTTACATTTATCTTTGCCTTTCCGCTAATATTATTCGTCGCAATGTTGTCATAAAGTTTGGATAGGCTAATGAATTGTAAGACATAGAAATTTGAACCAATTTGAAATGCAAAAGCATTCATGATTCATCACTATACATGTTCCTTAGAATTCTAGCTCGATATAAGGGTACCTTTTCTTTTTCTAAATATTATAATAGTAATCAAAGAAAGAAAGCAAAAATTTGTTTTCGCTTGTATATTTATATATTTGATTTCATGCTTGATATGATGCAATAATAAAAGTTGGAAGACAACTATAAGTAATTTAAAGAGAAATTATGGCCTATAAAGTTGAAGCTATGAAAAAAGTTTGGCCACCAATCACGTAAAAAGGGGAGGGGATCAATATCATCAAATCAAAGCTGGCTCCCTCTGAATTTGAGAGGCAAAAAAGACCACATCATTAGACTAATTAACCTAATTTAACTATAAAACTTTGTATAGTGATTAATCAAGTTAATCTCTCTATCGCAATCATTTTCTTCTTCCTCGAGCCAAAAGAAAAAAAAATGAAAAAAGAAAAAAGAAACCCTTCATTTTAATTAAGCGCAAATGCACATAAAGGAAAGAAGAAAATTAGTATTATAAAAAAAATTAAATAAAAAACGATGCCTTTTGACCGGAAAATGATTGATTTTTGTAGCTGGGTATTGTTTGATTGATCATCTCTCTCTCTCTTGAATTATTGGTGGTGGCATATCTGGACAAAAACTCCTTTGATAAAAAAATCAAGCAACACTTCTGAGCTACGGCCAGGGGCAGGGGGTGAAGGCGAGGCCGTTGGGACCCAACAACTTCCACGTGGAGACGACAAATGATGACCGAAGCCGCTCTCCGACAGCATATTTGCGCCACGTATGATCAGTTAACGGTGGGTGGCCGTGGTTGGGGGGATAGGGTTGGTTTTGTCGGGTTATGAGGTGACGTGGCAAGCATGGTATTGAGTGGGAAATATATTTTTCTCTTTTGGTTTTAAACTTTAACGGACCTAACTAACCGCAGGGAAAATGGTTGAAATGGGGAGTGCCACGTGGGAGGGGAGGCATGCCAATGCCAGCCAGCTATAAGGCACTATCCCCGAGTTCCAAAGAAAATCATAGTCTTGGGATTCGGGGTAATGGGCCCCATAATATTTTGGCCCATGAATAGCTGCATGCATCCATCGTACGACGTGATCACCTGACGTCTAAGAAACAGGATGCAACTGTTGTGTTTCTGTTTCTTTTTTAGTTTTTCTTTTTCCCAGTTTCAGGCGTACATTTATAATTTTCCATATGGTACGGCCAAATGAAATGAATTACTAATAGTAACTGTTTTACTTATTGGGTGCAAAATTCCGTTTTGATTGATTTTTTGGGACAAATTAGAGGGGGTGGGTAAGGGTAAGGGGTACTAATTAATTAGATCTTTCTTTCTTCTCCATTTAATTGGCGGAAAGGAAATTAGCCAGTTGTAAAATGGTCCCTACTATACTTACTAATAAGATCAAGATAGTATATATATATGAGATATTATGATACCAACTGAACCAATTATTCAGCAACATTGGCCCCTAAATACTTATACCTTTGCTCTCCCATCGACTTTGCTATCTTTTTTGGTTCAGAGACTTGTCAATTGCTGATGAGGTAATGAGATTCCTATATATCTCCTTTAAGAATATATATTATTATATAGTGTAATTTAGGGTTAAACAATCAATAAAGTGAAATAGTTTTATAAATTAAAGAATTCAATACTCCTTAATTAGATGATATTTTGAATTCGAATTTTATGAATTGAAAAAATGGGTACTGGTAGAGTTCATCCGCAATTATAATGCGATACCGTTCGTAATTAATTGATACTCAATGTAGCTATTGGATATAAGAAATCTGAATTGACACCATTTATTGATGGATTCCCTCTTTTTTTTATTAAGCGATCAGCATTTTCGAAAAGGATTCTTTGAGGATAGTGAAAAATTGATCTCTTTCACCAAAAAAAAAAAAAAAGAAAGAAAGATCTCACAAACTCATAATATATAGTTATTAGAAAATCGAAAGTGAGAAATTGAAATACTAATTTGAAATTTGAAAATCTTAGTTTAGCACTCATCTTTCATGCAGATGATCAATGTATTTTGTCAAAGGTAAAGCAACCCCTAAAAACAAGATTTTCAATGTCCATTCAACTACATTATTGAAGGCTATACTAGTATTAGATTAGAACTTAGAAGTTACCATTGCGATAAAACAACCTAATTTACAACACCAATTTATTAAGTATTTGGTAATAAAGCCACTTTTGAATGATTTTTCTTCTACTTTTCACTTTTCAGATGAAAAATTCCAATAAGCTTCTCTAAGACGGCCATCAACCCACCAAAACTTTTCCAGTCAGAGTCAATAGCATTTCCTTTAACGCCCACTTGAACTAATTCGCACCTTCCATTATATACAAAAATTCCACATGTTATATATTAAAATTCCAGAATTTGACTTTTAAATTCAAAAATACAATCTGAATTGACTTGGATGTAATAGAACCATATATATAATATTTATTGATCCATCAAGATTCAAAGACTTATCTTCCAATGCTTCAATTGCCAACTACCATCTAGCTAGCTAACTAAATGAAATGGAGTATATGTTAACGTTAGTGACAAATTGAAAAAACTTCAAAATTCCAGTTCCCAACCAACCGCCCCAAATACCTTACAAAAAACATTTCCCAATTGTTGAATACTCCACGTCGACAATATGGCTAGGGCACAAAATTAATTAACCCTTTTGATTTATATATATATATATATATATATATAAGTATAACTCCTTCCATTGTATGCACTCTCTTCATTTGTTTTAATGCATCATAGGAACAATCTGGAAATCCATGGCTTAAACCACCGACTATCTTGTTTTCTCCCTTACCTCTCTATTGTGGTTTTCTCAATATGGGACACATACTAGGTGCCAAAACAATAATAATAAAAAAAGGAAAAGTATACATGGACTGATGAACAATAGAGTACTTTAGCAGACTGCATATGTGCCGGGATTAAAATGTTAACATGTGCCTGCTTAATAATTAATTAAGTAATTACAGAAGAAAATATGTATGTGTCAACTTTTAAACATGCTTATGAATGTTAAAAACTCCAATGACGATATATCAAATAATTTTTCATAAAAAAAAACTCCATGTGTCCGTTATTTATAATTCAGTTCTATAATTTGTTTCTCTACAAATTATTAATAAGTTTTTCTAAAACATCATCCTTGTACTTAAATTACTCCTCTTGCATAATTCATTTTCCAATATTTTTTCTTAAATGCAGAGAGGAATATAAGGGAATAGAAATTCATGAGTACAAAATTTTGCAGGTTAATTAACCTTTATCTTGCCTCCGCAAAACAATTAAATGGGACAAAAATTAAATAATAAAGAGACGGGAGGATTATAATTTATATGAAATCTATGGATTTTTTTTTTCATTCATAACGTGGTTCTCGTGTTGTTTATATTAATCCGATTATTACATTAAAAGCAAGGGGAAAAAAGTGGAAAGGGCCCCATTTAGAAATAGACTAGCCAAATATATAAGTCAAAACTAGGTTAGGAGATGGAAGAAACCATCTTTGTTTTTAATAATTTCATTTGTTTCAACTTTAATTGTTGTTAATTATTATACACTTAAACAAGGAACATCGATCTTTATCTTTCCAACAATTATATTCAGGCTGCAAGTGGAATACAACTAAATCCAAATACTAATATTCTAATTAGTGGGATGATTCATGACTCATGAGTTTGATTTGTTCCGAATACGGCGCCGTTTACATTAAAAATCTCTTCATAGAATTTGTTACGTATTGGGGTTATTTTAATTAATTTAGTTATATCAAAGCAATCATATTGGAATTGGTGTCAAATCGAAAAGAAGTTTGGATCCACTTTCTGCCCTAAAGGATGGCTATGAATGACATTAGAGTCAAATGGGGTGGCATTAATTTTGATAAAAAATAATCATTAATTAATAAGTTGACCCCAAATCTTTTGGTGGTTGCTTAATCAAACTCGGCAAAGTAAACGACTAAGACTGATTTGCTTCGTGCATGCAGATTAATGGTTCATCACATGCAAAGTTAGGCAGCTGTTGCAATTGCATTCCCACCCCAGTCCCTCACTCCCTGATCACTTCATAAAATGTTAGGGAAACAATTCCCTTTACCTTTTGACTATTCTATAGTAAATTCTATGCAATTCTTCGTAATCTTTATCCAAAAACGTTAGCACTCTGCAGGAAAGTGATTGAGCCCATAGTTGAAATCGGGCGACTGTTGGAAAAATAAATTATTACGTTTGAAATCTTGGTCTGAATTGGTCTGTGGAAAACAACCGGCCACCCTTCCTTTTTTGTCCCTTTGATTATAATCTACAAGTTGCTGTAAGTGGTTTCCAATAGGGGCAATACCATTAAAAAAGAAAAATAAATATTATTCAACTCTTAAAATCCTCCATCTTATATCATATAATCCTGTACTAATTTTTATAGTTCTTCGCTCAAGTTTAATGTTCTTTTTTGCACAAGTTTTTTTTTTTTTGTATATTTACAAGTTAATCTTGTTCGAGCCGGGTTGGTCCACTATGAAGGTAAAACTCTCATAACAACAGTTTTTCCATTCACAAGATTCAAATTCAGGACCTTACTTAAAGGAAACAAGTGGGAAACCGCTTAAAGCAACCCCTTTTTGACACAAAGTTTAATGTTCTGTTTTGTGTTTTTTGGTCGGTCTAAGAGAATAAGAGTTTCCACTTTGGGCATGGCCTGGTCAAGGGCTTGAGTTTTCAATAACTCCTGGGGGGATCCTTGACTTTGGACCGGATCTAGAGCTATAGGAAGGCCTGTTTAGTACTAGTTAAATTGGGGCATTGTGATCAGACAAGTTGGGCTCATGTCTATGTTGATTTTAGAAATAAATTATAGGTTGGGCCACTGAATATGATAGCTTTGAGCCCATGGCATCAATAGCATCACAAGATTATGAACGGGGACCATAATCTTTTCCCTCTGCCTGCTTTCATATCTATTGTTTTGATTAGATTAGAGATGATATATATAATGAATCTGAACTTGAGAATTTGTCCGAATCCGAACTCGATTTGATTAAGAAACCTGCCCAATTGATATTTATACCCTTCACAAACAAGTACTATTATGGATAAAGCTTAGCTACTGATTTATCAAGCCAAACATTTGAAATTTAAAGTTTGTATTTTAAATTATAGATAGATAAATACTCTTGTTGTAGTTGAAACAAACCAAAACTCTGTACATAAATATGTTGTAATACGTTTCAATGAAAGTATAATCCTCTCCTCCTAAAACTCTAAGCTAATTAAATTTCTACAACAAAATGGGAATAATCATTTCACGTATAAGCTAATTAAATATTTGTGATGTTTATTGACAATACAACTCAACAACTGGTTTATTTTATATTCTTCAAACTTGACCTGTATAAAAAGGGTCAAAAACAAGTTGGAAAAAGCTAAATTCGGTAGTAAATTATTAAAACATGTACTACTCAAGTTTTTTTTTTTTTTTTTTTGGTTCAAGACTACTAGTCAAGTTGGTCTTATTCTATTGACTTATACTAATGTGATAGCTTTAAGGTTTATGTAGGATTAATAGATTAATTAATTATTTGAAGGAAAGATTCGTGTGCAAAAAAAAAAATGAAGGAAATATACTAATTAATTAGATACAGCTTCCATAGTCCATGGCGACTGACTGTTCCACCCTGTAAAATCCTAAGCTTTCCAGTTCCCCCACGAGGCTAATTAAGCCACCAGCATTGGAATATGAAGACAAAGCCACCCACCATGCCTATTGCCAGCATTGGAATATGAAGACAAAGCAAATGACTTGGCATGGCCTCCATCCCAATTCTCATTTTTTGGAACTTTTTCATAACAATTTGATATATATACTGAAAACTTAACTAGAAATTACAAATGGCCATTGCCTTCAAGGATTATAGTAGATTTTTCTTAAAGTATATATATATTTTTTACTATGTGACTGGTGAAATATCATTAGCATATTGAAATCAAGAAAATGTTGTTACATTCAAAGCCTTACAGAAAATCCCACATGGCTACTGATGGTAACATGAAAGAAAAGAATACTATATATTAGAAGAAAAGACAAGTAAACCAATTGGGAAAACCATATAAGAAGCAAACTAATATATCTTTGCTTTTCAAACAAAATGGCCTAGCTTGATCAAGAGATAAATACATTGACAGACAGAAAGATCAACCTCCCTTTTGCGACGGTTCGCCGCAAGGATGCTTTCCTTCATTCTTTGTGCTCTTCTTCTGGCTCACGCCATTCCAATAAAATGTCAAAATCCACTCCAACAGAAATTAAACGTAATTATCCTGGCCGGACAGAGCAACATGGCTGGACGCGGAGGCGTAGCCAATAACTCTGCGGGGGTTCCGACTTGGGACGGCGTAGTTCCGCCGCAGTGCCAACCCAACCCTTCCATTTTCAGGCTGAGTGCGGACCTGGCGTGGGTTCAAGCCCGTGAGCCACTTCATGCTGACATTGATGTCACCAAGACTAATGGGATTGGACCCGGAATGTCGTTTGCCAATGCCGTGCTGACCAAGGACCCGAGCTTTGGCACCGTCGGCTTGGTGCCGTGTGCCATTGGAGGGACTAATATAAGTGAATGGCAGAAAGGAGATTTCCTGTATGAGCAACTGGTGAAGAGGGCTCAGATGGCGGTGCAGAGTGGAGGAGTTTACAGGGCAATGCTTTGGTTTCAAGGGGAAAGTGATACATTAAATCAAGAAGATGCTGAATTGTATAAAGGTAGATTGAAGAGCTTTTTCAATGATTTACGTTCTGATCTCAAGCAACCCTCGCTTCCAATTTTCCAGGTACCATTTGTAATTTTATTCATGGAATTTCATTTCATTAAAATTATGTCTCGTAGAGTAGAGTTGATGAATCTCTCATTTCATAAACTAGATCAAAACTTCTGATTACACCCATTGTCATTGATAGCTTCAATATTAGTATTTTTATACAAATGGATCATTTGTTCAGAAGAATTGGCTCAATTTCCAAGCTTGTTGATTAGTAATTAAATTAGAATTAGAAGTTTAAGATTACCTTCTACAAGTTGGCAAGACTCACATGCTTGATTAATTGATCCTAATCCTATATCTTTATTTATTAGTACATTATTATATTATTTTTTCTTTCTGGGGATTAGTTTTTGGAGCATTTTGCATTTGGAACATATTGACTTGAATTTGACCCTAACAATCCTCCTAGAATAAGCATTTTTCAGATTTAAGGTTTTAAAAAAGTCCAAATTTTTCCGGCAAGTGGCTTACTGGCTTATGCGACAATAATAGGAACATGTGCTCTTTAAGGAACATATAAATAAATAACTCATAAAAGCCAAAACCCAACTGTTTCAGATGATTGAAAGTTGAAACAATACAATATTAGACAGCACATACAGCTGGTTAAGCTTCACATTGCCGACTGTCGGTACTCTTTTGTTTGTATAATACAAGTAGGCAAAATTCTAATTATTAATTTTGACAAACCTTTAGAATCTCAGGCAAAATTAGGAACTTGAAAGTTTTTGCAGATTAAAAAAGAGTTGCAGGCCTTGACTAACATTTGATAATTGGTTGGGTAGGTGGCTCTAGCATCAGGAACAGGACCATATGTTGAAGAAGTGAGAGAAGCCCAGTTCGGAATAGGCCTTAAGAATGTAAAAACCATCGACGCCAAGGGCCTACCACTGGAGCCAGATGGTCTGCATCTCACCGCTCAGGCCCAGGTGACACTCGGAGAGAAGTTGGCTCATGAATTCCTTCGCTTCAAACCCAGCCCATTAAGCAGCAACGATGCTGCAACCAGTTTTCCTTATTTTTTGATAATTGCTCAATTATTCACTTCTGTTTGGATGATCTTTACTTTTAGATAGTGATCATGATTGATAGGGTCCGAAAATTGGATTGTTTTCTGTATTTATGCTAACATAGGATAAGAATAAATCATATATAGGAATCATATATGAACTGAGAGTCAGAGTTTCAGCAATGGCTGCTGGAATATCAATCCTGAGCTTATCATTTTGATGGAATTAAATGAACAGTTCACTTCAAAATCCAACAACATTGTGAAAATATATCAGTCCAATGTGAATAACCTAACCATTTGACAGACTAACAACAAACAACAACATGATGTAACTATCATATCGGCACCAAACAAAGAATTTCTTGCCAGGAACATATATATCGAACCGTGTTGGGCTAAATTACCACCAGAGGATAAGTGATGGAACTGGTTTTCTTGCATATTTTTCTGTGGTGGAAAGCTTATCAAATTCCAAACACTTCTGCTTTGTTTCTGATGATCAACTGTTTGTTTGTATCTTTGGGTCCTATAACTTTTGGCTTTTCACGGAATTTCAGAGACACAATTTGCCTAATTTCTTTGATGGATTTGAGGGTATAACTTGAATTGAATCCATATACTTACTAATTAAGTAACTTGAAATTTCTCAACGTTATCAATCAGTAATTTGCTTCACCAGTCACCACATTTTAATGGGCCAGAAAAAGGCCAAAGTAATTTAGTAGTGCACTTCTCAGTTTCTGTGATTAGACATGATGCCTATCATTGATTCCATACATATTCAAGCTCCTTACTGGTAAGATTTTTGGTTGTTCATGTAGAACTTTTAAGTAGTACTACTAATGTAAGTGTTTTTTTTTTTCCTCGTACATGTAGTAATGTAATGTAAGTGTTTTATTTTGTTAAAAAATGTACTAAATTAATTATGAATTAAAGAGGCATCTATAGTAATAAAACGCAAATAAACCCCTATAAAATAATTCACATATATAGTAGAAATTAAGAAAAACAAAATGAGTAAAAGCTGGTTAAAAAAGTTCATTCTATAGCTTCACAATCATTATCATATATTATTCCTACATCAGTGCCACAAAGGATATACTTGAGGTCTCCCCTTCTCTATCAGTGTGTGAAATTGCGTCACTCAACTGACCAAAAATTGAAGTGTCCATATCCATCCTTAATTAATTATATCAAAATCTCATCCAATTTATTACACTCTATAAATTAAGTACAAAAAACCACCTTTACTCCATATATATGTCTTATAGCACCAACAAGAAATCAGTGTTACAATTCTTCTCCCATACTAAATTGTTAGGTTAACATGTTCAAATTGAGATCTCTATTGTTCTTCATGTTATTAGTACTTCTTGCCCATGGCCATTCAATCTTAGGGGATATTAGCCATGCTGAGGACATCTTTATCCTAGCAGGACAGAGCAACATGGCAGGCAGGGGTGGCGTTGCCGATGCCAAATGGGACGGAAGAGTCCCGGCGGAGTGCCACCCCAACCCTTCCATTCTCCGCCTCACTGCCAACCTCACTTGGGAAGAAGCACGCGATCCCCTCCATGCAGACATTGACGATAGCAGGATTTGTGGGGTTGGACCGGGGATGGCATTTGCCAATGAGGTTCGAACCCATGGTTCGGGGATTGGCGTGGTGGGTCTGGTCCCTTGTGCTGTTGGTGGGACTTCGATAAACCAATGGGCAAGAGGAAGTGGTTTGTATAATCAATTGGTTAGGCGTGGCACTGAGTCAGTTAAAAATGGTGGAGCAATTCGGGCCATTTTATGGTATCAAGGGGAGAGCGACACTAGTAGTAAACAGGATGCCGAGACATACAAAGGGAAGTTGGAAAAGCTTATTCAGGACTTGCGCTCTGATCTTAACCTGCCCTCTCTCCCTTTTATCCAGGTTTTTATTTTTAATTACTTTTGTTCTTGGCATTCAGCCAAAATTGAATTTTACAGAACAATAACTCTTTTTAATTCTTTGAAGTTTTAGGTTTCCAATTTTGATTTTTAAGTATAAAATGCTGCAGAATCCGTTAACATACGTGCTTTAATTTGCATGTTAAGTATTGTTAACTGCGTGCATGCCATATTTCTTGGCGGTATCAGTGGCAGCATTAATTGCTTAATGTATAAGGTCTTTGTCGGTCCATATCCTTTGACTTGTATGCCAAATCATCCTCTGTTATACGAAAATTCATTTTCCAAATTAATAATAAGCATTAAACAATATTGTTGTGGACTTGTGGTTCAATTTCCAGGTAGCGCTTGCTTCTGGCGAAGGAGAATATGTAGAGACTGTGAGAAAAGCTCAATTGGAGATGAAAAAACTGCCCAATGTAAAGTGTGTGGACGCCAAGGGATTACCTCTAAAAGCAGACAATCTTCACCTTACTACAGCATCAGAGGTCAAGGTGGGTCTCATGTTGGCTCACGCATTTCTCCATTCCTAATTCCTCCATTTGCGCTAATCAAATCACTTCAACAATTTTAAGCACAAAAAGTCGACGGATTTTATATGGTTATTATCATATTTATTGTAGTGAATCTTGCTCTTCCAGTCACACCCACTTTTGCCCCTTGTGTGACATAAATATAATGACACTTACTTTATTATTGTACGGTTTTAATTTTGAATTTACTATCATATGATTGTAATTATATATGTTATGTCCTCCGTTGGGATAAATGGATGTGCACGAATTGGAGGGGCAAAGTAGCATAACTTTCTTATAATAACAAACAAGAAAATTATTAAACCTTTAATATTCTCACATGTTCAGAGATCACTTCAGTCCATTTTATTTTATTTTTTTTTTAAAAAAAGATAGTATATTTTTCATTTTATAAAAATAAAAGATATGATCATTGTAATGTCATTTCATTGTTTTTAATTATAAATGCATAGAAGAAAAGGTTAGGGAATAGGCTGTTAGGTTGGAAAATCATTTAAAGTAAGTACTTTAATTAGGAGTTTGGATTTAGTGCAAGATTCTTTGATGAATATTCTTGAATAAAAAAGCAAAAGACTTTGCAAAAACTGGGTATTTGAAAGGAATGCATACCTACCTCCTCTGTATTTTGGTCCAAGATTCGACTGTGTATTAGAATCATGTTACATATTAGCAGCAGTCAGCAGCCTACACGGACTTTATATATAAAATTGAACTATAAAGTATCTATTGCTTGACTGCATATGCATTCCAAGTAAAAAAATTCTAATACTAAATTTAAATTTAAAATATTAAAGCGTGAAGACACAATAGGAATTAGGAAGAGAACACAATATTTGCTTAGACTCCTTGGACCTTGGGATGTGAAGGATGATGCAACTTCATCATGACTCGTGGTTTTTGGTGGAAAATGGTGACTTTCCGGGAAAGATGTTAGACTTTAACCATGACAATAGCTAATTATCAATTAATTAAGAAAAGGAAAAGAAACGAATTGTGGGTTTCTTCAAGCACTTCAAAGAAAGTAATCAACTCAAATTAATATATTTTACGAATTGGAATTGCAGTAGCCAATTGTTTAATCAAGATTCATATAAGAATCTTTTTCCTATAAGAAAAATAAGGGCTTGTTTGGTAATGGAGAACATTCTTCATTTTCCATCTCCAAAAATATCAAAGAAAGTAGATAGTGACACAACATGTGTCAATGAAAACAAGTATATTTTTGGAAAATGGAGATGGCAATGGAGTGGAAAATGAAGAACATATTTATTTTATTTTGAGATTTTCACTCCATTGTCATCTCCATTCTCTAAAAATATGCTTGTTTTCATTGAAACATGTTGTGGCACTACCTAGTTTCTTTGATATTTTTGGAGATGGAAAATGGAAAATGTTCTCCACTAGCAAACAAGCCCTAAAGTTTGAATATTCTCCATAACACACTCGTTCACTTTGAAAACAAGTGGTTTTATGTACAACGTTAAGAGAGAGAGAGATTACGGCTTGGTTTGGTATTGAGGTTGCAGTTTGAAAAAGCTTGGTTTGGAAAAAATGCTTTTGAGAAGTTCTTTTTTAAATTGCGGTAGAAAAATGTAAATAATGTTTGGTATTGCTGTGAAAAAATAGCGTTGAAGGATAAAATGTTTAAAAAGGATATGCTAATTAAAAAGGAAGGAGAAAAATAATTAGGGATTTTAGTCATTTAATGTCCAAAAGCACTTTTGAAACGCAAAAACATCTAAGGATTAGCTTCTCGGGTTAGCTTAACTTTTGCGTTCAAAATTAGCTTTTGACACAAACCATGATTTATTTGGTATTTCATTTGGCTTCAAAAGCAGCTTTTTTTAACTCCAAGCGCAATACCAAACCAGGCTTACATATATACTTTTTTTCCCTCTCTATCAATTCAAAAGAAAAACTGTAAAATAACAAAGGGCACTATTATTTAATCAAGAATCAAGGATATTTTTGACTTCCACATTATTTTTAGGTATAATTAAATCCTATCATAATCAAACCCATGTACCGTGAAAACTTCAATCTAAAATATGAAATCTCATGGTTCATTATGAATGCACCTTATGCTTAAGTTCTTGTTGTGGCAAAGAGGTTAGGGAAATTATGTATGGGCGAGTAACTCATTGCTCCCCTCTGGTTATTAATATTGAGGGATTTTTATTTACTCAATACTCACTTCCACATAATTGTTGAATCGGATAGTAAACAAGCCATTGAAGAGATAAGAAAAGGCAATGCATCATTTTGGCAGGGAGCTGCTTTGATATACGATATATTAGTCTGTTCCACTCAGTTTGATTTTATCTCTTTCAATTTTATTAAACGGGGAGCAAATGTTTTAGTTCATAATATTGCTAAGTCCGAATGTGTTTTGGGTAAAGAAAGGGTGTGGGTGGGTTATTTACCTTCTCATATTTGTAATCAAACTCCTTGATTAATGAAGAAGTAACCCGTTTAATCTCAAAAAAAAAAATATACTCACTTTAAAATTAAGGGTACTAAGATTTTGTTATCAACAAGGGAATATTATATGGGTTTCCAATTGTAAAGTAGAAAATAAAAATTGAATACTACTAATTATTATAATTTATAATGGTAAGTCTTGTAACATTTCACAATAAGGTGATCAGGTGTAGAATCCTTGAGTATGCAATTCATATATGGTGCCACTTCAAATAAAAGATTACTATATAGTAAAAAAATAAGAAAAAGTTAATGTGGTAGCATTTAATTGGAGGATATAAACACAGAGTATAAACTATAATAAACACTTAAACAGTCCTAATAAAATTGACTCAACAATTCAACATTCTATTCTATCCAGTATCCATTATCTATCCATCCATACATACCATAAGATAAGTGGGTCAACGTAAGCACAATAATGCTTGCTAGTTGCTGCCCATTGAGAGAGAGAGAGAGGGGCAGCAAGCCATGTCCGCCGTATCTTCATGGAACCTCATGTTCTCTCCAAACAAAAATATCTCTTTCTCTTACCTCTCATGGCGCCCAAATATCTCATCTCTTCCCTCCGTCGCTGTCTTTCCTCGCCGTCCAAAACCCAAAACCCTCCTTGTCCTAGCCACAATTTTAGACGCAAAGCCCACCGTGCTCGTGGCAGAGAAGCTGGGTGACGCGGGTATTCAACTGCTTAAAACTTTCGCCAATGTGGATTGCTCTTATAACTTAAGTCCAGAAGAACTTTGCACCAAGATTTCGCTCTGTGATGCTTTAATCGTGAGAAGTGGAACCAAGGTTACTCGGGAAGTGTTTGAGTCATCAGGCGGGAGGCTCAAGGTTGTGGGCAGAGCTGGAGTTGGGATTGATAATGTCGATTTACCGGCTGCTACCGAACATGGGTGTCTCGTGGTCAATGCGCCTACCGCCAATACCATTGCTGCTGCTGAGCATGGGATTGCTTTGCTTACTGCTATGGCCAGGAACATTGCTCAAGCTGATGCTTCTATGAAAGCTGGTTTGTTGTTTTTATTACTCACATTGTGTCGTATATTTATGGATTGGTTTATTAAGGTTGTTGTTTTCCTAATGTCATTTACGCAATTCTTCAAGCGGTTCGCATGCTTGATTTGTCTTCTACAATTTAGTCGAGTTCGTTGGATAGCTTTAATCTGTTATGTGTATAATGTTTGGCTGTTAGTATTCGACAAACAATGCTTTAAAGAGGATAATTTATATCTCAAAGATATTAAACGGAAGAAATATACTGACTTGACAGTGGGAATTTCTCCTATGTTCTTTAATATCCAATTTGAGATATGGATGAGTTTGTGGACTCTGGTGATATAAAGTTAAAGACTTTAAGTGTCAATTTTGTTACTTCTCTATGTATTTAAAAAGAAAAATGTTACTTTGACTTCTTTATGTTGAGTAGAACTTTGGTCTGTCCAGGGAAGTGGCAGCGAAACAAGTATGTAGGGGTATCCCTTGTAGGGAAAAAACTTGCTGTAATGGGGTTTGGAAAAGTTGGTTCTGAAGTCGCTAGGCGTGCTAAGGGACTTGGCATGCATGTAATTGCCCATGATCCTTACGCCCCAGCAGACCGCGCTCGTGCAATTGGTGTGGATCTGGTGACATTTGAGGAAGCATTACTAACTGCTGATTTTATCTCCTTGCACATGCCTCTCACCCCTGCTACATCAAAAATGTTCAATGACGAGGCTTTCTCTAGGATGAAGAAAGGGGTCCGTATTGTCAATGTTGCTCGTGGTGGAGTTATTGACGAGGAAGCTCTACTACGGGCCTTAAATTCTGGAATTGTTGCTCAGGTTTGTGTGCATAGTTAGTTATATACTACATAGGTAGAGAGTTGGTAATGTAATGTTGGTTTTTTGCAGGCAGCACTTGATGTGTTCACAAAGGAGCCCCCTCCACAAGAAAGTAAGTTGGTGCAGCATGAAAATGTGACTGTAACTCCTCATCTTGGTGCTAGTACCACAGAGGCCCAGGTACCTGCTTGACCATTTACACATCTTGGCCTCTGTCCTTTTTTACCTCATCAAATTGTTTGTTTACTGCCTTTATAATTGTCATGTGATCAGGAAGGTGTGGCCCTTGAGATTGCAGAAGCTGTTGTTGGGGCTTTGAGAGGGGAGCTCGCTGCAACAGCTGTAAATGCTCCCATGGTCCCTGCTGAGGTATTATGACAATTATAGTTATTGTATAGTAGTATATTTCTTTTTTGTACGATGATGGTGACTGAAGTGCCCTCTCTGTTCATTGTGTTAGTAATTGATTTTTACCTAAAAATGCAGTTATCCATAACCTGATCGAGCCTGTCAACAATATTCTTTGGATATTTACCTTTGTTGGGCAACAATGTGTGCGTTTCAACTTTTTTGTTTTAATATCAGGTTCTTGCTGAACTTGCACCATTTGTTGCCCTCACTGAGAAGCTGGCCAGATTGGCTGTGCAGTTGGTTGCTGGTGGAAGTGGAGTGAAGTTTGTCAAGGTGACTTATGGTTCTGCTAGAGGTCCAGATGATCTTGATACTAGGCTGCTCCGAGCTATGGTTATCAAGGGTCTCATTGAGCCTATTTCCAGTGTTTATGTAAACTTAGTAAATGCTGACTTCACAGCTAAACAGAGAGGTCTTAGGTTAACAGAAGAGCGAATCGTGTTGGATGGTTCACCAGAGAATCCACTCGAGTATATCCAGGTTCAAATTGCCAATGTGGAATCTAAATTTGCAAGCGCAATTTCTAACTTGGGTGTGATTACAGTGGAAGGAAAAGTGAAGGATGGCAAACCCCATCTGACCAAAATTGGATCATTTGGTGTGGATGTAAGCCTGGAAGGAAGTCTCATACTCTGCAGGCAGGTTGATCAACCCGGTATGATTGGAAAGGTAGGCAATATACTAGGTGAAGAAAATGTAAATGTAAATTTCATGAGCGTTGGAAGGATTTCACCCAGAAAACAGGCTGTAATGACCATTGGTGTGGATGAGGAACCCAGCAAGGATGCATTAAAGAAAATAGGAGAAATTCAAGCAATTGAAGAATTTGTCTTCCTAAAGTTGTAACATACTCGACACCCTCATGCTCAAATCTGCTCTGTTTCTGAAGTTCAGCACTTTCCTGGAATGTAGTTTAAGATTGACAGTGCTTTTTGTTACTATCGTCTTTCCAGCCACTCGTTGATTGGTTAGATTAGATAGTCAAATTACCTGAAATTGCAGGTAGGTGTGCCTTCAAATGTCCCTTTCCAAGTAAATTACTATCTAGTAATATATATCTCCTATATTTTTTGAGCTTGGAACATGCGTACCAAATTTTACTGTTATGGAAGTATACATCTGTTGCATATATATAGCACAAGTTCGTATTGCATTTTGCAAGCCTTACCGCAAGTTCTAAGCAACTTTAGAAGCAGTCAATTGCCCACTACAACACTTTCCAGGCAAGAACATGTGGTGTTTGACTAAATTTGGAATCTCAAGTATCTTGTCCCTATACCATTTGGTAGATGTCGTTTTAGTAAGTGGAATCTGGACACATGGTGTCCGAATGTGACAAATTTGAATCTTTTTGATAGTAATTTGATTAAAAAATACTACAGAGTAAAAAAAAAAAAACCCTTTTGTTCTTTGTTTTGATGGATTTGATAGAGGCAAGCTTAGGAGGGGCACTCAAGAGTCACGAGGAGCCAAATTAAAAAAAGAAAGGAGGCACGTGTTAAACAATTCCGCCCCAACGCAAGCAGGAATTGCCACCCTCGTCTCAAACGTGAAACGTGTCCCAAGTCGGTGATCTTTTCCTACAAGCCAAATGAGCATGAACATTGTATTTGTACCAGTAAATAGCATCCATTTTGGAGCAGATAGTCCATCTTTCTTATTGTGATTGGGTTCTTCCTGTGCTTAAAGCTTGCAAACATGGAAACAAAGGTAAACTCAGCTACTCTTCTGTAGTTTTCCATTTCCTTTTTTAATTTTACATGCTAGTGGGTAACTATTTAGTGTTTTTTAACAGGGAACTGAAGAGGTAAATGAACAGGGAGCAATAGAAACCAAGGTGGAGACTGTGGACGTTCAATTGCCGCCGGGGGAAAACAAAGAACCCAGGATGAAGAACGTCGGAGTGGTTCACTTGACTCGTGATTCCGGCAACAAGGGTGTCGTGGCTGGTGCGGCTGATGCCGTTTCAAGAGCCTTTAACTCTGCCAAGGATGCTGTTACAGGCAGTGGTCACGGCGGTAACAACAAATAAGTTACTTAACATATTACTGTATAACTTGTCGGACTATAAACAATAAACTACTACTCTACTGTGTATGCCCTTTGATGGTAGTAATTAATAAAAGACTTATCATCTAACATTTTGGATTGAATTGCCCCAAATCGAAAAGTTCAGGTACTAATTTGACATTTTCATAGTTTGGACACTTATTTGATCATTTTAACAAATTTAGGATCTAATTGAGATTTTATCCTTCTCACTGTTTTTACTTTATATTCATGGCCACAGCCGACAAAACCAGAATATCTATGGTAACTTTTAAAACAGGGCGAATATTTAAGGTACAAATTTGGCTTGTCCCATCCAAGATCCCCTCCAAGATTTATTTGGATTCCCCTTTGTTATAAGGTCAAAAAGTAATGCTACTTTAAAGAAAAATAAAATCAAATTCTAATACGCACTCCTTACATAATCTAAAAAGCATTAACATGTCATGATTGATAGATTCTACATTTCTACTAGCAAATTACAGTACTCCTCCCAAAAGATTCATCTTAATTTATTATTCTGGCATTTCAATTACACAGTGCTTTCCCTTAAGATCAAACAAGGAGGAACTGTAAAGCACATAAGTAAAATCACCAAAAAAAGCAAAGGCCATCTCGGGGGGCCGATTACAGCTAAATTTGTTTTTATTTTCCTTTTTACCACACACCAACCTCCATGAACCCATCCTCGGTGGCGCAGCCCCTAAACATCCCGGTGGTGTTAAACCCACACGCCACCTCTCCACTGCTTGACACCGCAATCAGCCCTGCTTTGCCTTCATCCAACCTGTGCTTTATTACGTAATCCACCGCTTCATGCAGATTCAACCCTTTGTATTCCATCACCGCCGCCACTTCTCTGGCCAAGGTGCTTCGGATGATCGCCTCTCCTTCACCGGTGCATGAAACCCCGCACAAGTTACATGCGTAGGTCCCCGAACCTATGAGAGGCGAGTCACCGATCCTTCCCATCATCTTGTTCATCAGCCCGCCGGTGGAGGTTGCGGCGGCGCACCTACCCTCCTTGTCTACCACCACGCACCCAACTGTCTCTGGCGCGTAGACGCTGATTGGGAGCCCGTTCATTTGCAGAGGACTTTCCATGGCTGCGCCGGCGCCACAGGTTCCAATTGTTGGGATACGGTAATCAAACTGGTCAATGAAAAAAAAAACCAAACCAGAAAAAAACGTAAGACACGGTCCCACCATGTGATTCACTGCATCAAATTGCCAACATTGATTTCTCATTAACAAGTAACGGAAAATTAAACGTACCAGAATTGAGTTTGCTTCTTTTGCCAATTTAAGCATCCCAACATTTTCTTCCGTAATGAAGTATTCATTGTCCACCATCTCCGCACCCTGCAAAAGTAAACCAAAATCCAACTCCATTAATTAATTAATTAAATTAAAAAAACAAAACAGGAACGTAAAAGAAGAATCTAAACCACTATAAACTCTTCTGTCACGTGTCAGAACCTTAAAGCGTGTGGCTAAGCTTCACAAACACGTGGATAACGGAATCTAAGATTCCACAGACAAAAAAAAAAAACATGAAAGAGAGTGGGGTTTGAAGCTTGGACCGCAAACTGGTAAAACGCACGAACCTGTTTAATGGCAAACTCTTCGGCACCCGAGAAGGCAAGATAAGAATGTGGTGATTTTTCCATGACAAGTCGAGCAAGGGAGACCGGGTTCTTAACTCTGGTTATCCCTGAAACGGCGCCGCATCTCCTTTTCGGCCCGTCCATTATGCTGGCCTCCATTTCCACCGTCCCATTTTCCGTCAGAGCAGATCCACGCCCTGAGTTAAACAGGGGATCTGTTTCTAGTTCTCTCACCTAATAACCAGAATCAACAAAACCCAATTTTTTTTTTTATCATTTCGATGAAAACAACGGAACTAAAAAGAAATATTAACATATATATGTTCAGAATCATCATATGTCGTCACCATTTGTGTTTTTTTTTCACCAACAAAAAATCTGTAAAAAATGTGATGTCTTCGCATGTTCATTTTTACGATTCATTTTACCAGTAAAAATTATGTGTGAAAAAGGGATTAAATTAAGATGGGGACGGAATTAAAAGAATGGGGTGAAAAGGAAAAAGGGACGTACGACGAGTTCGACGACGTCAATGGCGGGGAGGTTAGAGCGGAGAGCAGATATGCCGATTTCAAGGCAACGAGTAAGGAGTCGCTTGGCCTCCTCTTGCCTCTCTTTAGGGAGATTAGGGTCAACACCAGCACCACCATGCACAGCGATTGCCCACCCTCCCATTTTTTGCTCTCTCAGACTCTGTTTTTTTAACACTCTGTCTCTCCTCTTTGCCTCTTGTTTGAGTCTCCCTTACTACGTTAAAACTCACCACTTTGGGTCCCTTTTATAGACGTTTCACGGACGTGAAACCCTCTAATGTGCTAGATTTCAATCTAACTTTCAAATTCTGTAGAATCAGGGTAGGAGGAATCTATCTCTTTTTCTGTTCTCTCTCTTTCTTATTACAAGGCTTTGTCTGTAATGGCAGCATGAGAGACACGTCCCATTTTATAGAGCAATTTTTCTTACTTAACTTTTAACAAATGCGACTCTTGAGAATTTACAGTCTTGCCTCTTCCGTTTTTTTATTAAAATTTGTTCGTATTTGAAGTAAATACGACAACGTAATAAACAATTTAGATCCATTAACACCTAACCATAAAAATAAAAAAAGATGCGAGGAAAGATAATATATTAAAAAACTTTCAAAGCTGGATTTTGGATTTTGCCGTAAATTAATATGAATTTTTTGAATAGATTCTTGCACGGAGAGTTGGGAATACAAAAGAATACTATATGAAGAAGATTTAAAAAAAAAATACTAGTACCACATTTATCGAGTTCCTCCCAAAATGTTGCCTACATCGAACTTAGGCTAATGGCTATAGTTAATTGTTTTTTAGCCGAATTAAAAGGAAAAATATTAGTATAAATAAAAAAAGATACTCCCCTATATTTGGAAGGGACTAATTAATTAGGCAATTAGTGCTCATTTCCATAAAGTTGTCTATATTAATTAGGAGTAATTAATGAATGTTGCATCACTTCAAGGTTGGAGCTGAGGAGGAAGGATGAAGATGATGAGCAGATGACAGAGAATACCTAGTTTTCAGAGAAGTGTAATTATGGGAATTGTGAAGTAGTAAAAAATACTTGTAATTAAATTGATGGTTCCATCTTTGCCAATACCAGCCACTTCCAGCACCTATAAGATTTTTAGCATTAAGGGATTTCATATTGAAGTTATGGCTTTCTTTTTTCATTCTTTTGCACAGAGTTCACATGACCCCTAACATCCTCCTATATGTAAAGAGACTTACGTGTAACGTGTGCCCATGTTTATACATTATAGTTTATGTTAGCTGTCTGTCGAAACTATCAATGTTTGGTGTAAAATTTTAATTTTTCCAATTAAATTAATCAGTTTTTTTTTTTGGTGAAATCAATTTCTATATAAGTAACAGATTTAGATGGCCAATTCAAGAAAAAAAGAGATTTAGATGGAATATATATAATTGTTTTAGGTTTATGATATTATTAAAAATTAATTATTTTTTAAGTATAAATATAAACAATACGGATCACACGAATAATTTTTTAGGAAAAAAATTACGTAATTGAAAAATAGAGAGGGTAAGCTACAATATGCATCTACAATATTGTTCTCATGTGATAATCTGTTAGTAATTTATAATTTATGTTAATGTTATAAGATATATTCGACAGCTAATATACAATTTAGTATAGTATTTTTTTTGAGGAAATCAAAAACGATTTTCTTCATTGTATGTAGCCCAAACTTGAACAGGTTCTTGACTTAGGAGGGTTCCAGGCTTCCTGCATTACTTAAGCGAGTTTGCCACTCCTACTCCAAATTTTCCTTGCTCTCTGTAGATTTTTAATTTTTTTTCCTTTCCCAATTGAATAAAGTTGACGACAACTTTGTTGGAAAATAATAATAAAGTAACAAGAAATTAAAAGATCAATTGGCATTAGCAGAGGCGCAGACTGTATAGTTTTTGAGTTTGAAAACAGGGGAGGGCAAGCCATTGATTGTCAATGATATTAAAATAAATCAGGAAAAGCCCTGGTTTTAGCTAGGTTGAACCATTAATGGAGCCAAATTGCCAATTGCCCCACGTTCTGTAATTAAATTATTAATTATTAATATTATAAATTTGAGCCCCAAGCTGGTGGAGCAAGATTCATGGTAGCTAAGCTGGGCATATAGGCGGCGGAGTGCGGACATCCAAAATGAAAAAGTAAAAGGGTTGGCGGGTCCCAGAGTCGCTGGCTCCTGGGAGTGGGGGTATTTTTCTATTGAAAAATGAAAGAAAAAAAGAGAAAAATCATGCTATAATCAAATATTCGTAGTCAATACTTTCAAGAATCTAATTCATCATCATGATCATAATCTAATCGTAATGGAGGATAAGAATGGTGATTGGCTAGATTTGCTTAAGATGGATGACTAAGTTCTTGTATCATTCGGATATATACATAGACCGTATACTATTAATTAATATATACCTATATATTCAAAATCAAACGTTTTTTTAATTTTTTTTTGTAAGAAAAATTAAGATCGAAGTTGTACATAATTTGACAGCCCAGAAACCTGCAGAAAATAACTGTAAAGAGAAAGGGACGGCACGTCAGAAACACGATATATGGTACTACATTTTAGTCATTGTATAGATTTTTCCCACTCACCTTTCTGACTAAACTTGAATGATAAGCATCAACTTGTTGTCCTCCTTTCATTCCTACGCTAACGCTAGCTATATATGTATATGTATTCATTCATATGTATATGTATATATCACACGGTTTTTTTCTCTTGCATTTCATGGTCCGAAATTCTTATTACTTTTTTTTTCTTTTCTTTTTTTGGTCCAAATATAATGTGGTTTAATTACGGGAATCGTAGAACAATATATAATTTGGATTTTTTTTGCTTTTATTGAAGATTCTATAATTGTGACCACCTATACTATAATGGAGTATACTACGTCTTAAAGAAGGCCCGTTGAAAGATCAGTTTCATTTTCCCTTTATGAATAGAGCCATTTTTGTATTTTTGTTTTCTTCTTTTTTGTTTCCACTTTATGGAATAATATATATATATACGAATGTACTCATGTATACACTATATATAATTTTTAGGTATTTTGCAATTTGCATGGAGGCCATGGAATATGTTTGAAATGGATGGCTAGCCCACTTTGATTTGTGGTGTGCAATGTGCATATGAAAGCAATCCTACTAATCTGGTTAAGGATGAGGTTCTAAATTTATGTGTTCATTTCCTTATCCAAATCCTATGAATAAGATTAATACAAAGAGTTATTATCCATTTGTGTATACTAACAAGCTATTATTAGAATTTATTCAAGGTCTTATTTCCGCATCTGAGATTGGCAAAAATTGATTGTACAAATTAATACTATATAATAATATATCCAAAAAATAATTGAAGGATTAAAATTCACATGTTGTTGACAAAGTTAAATGTATTGAAATTTGAAAACAAAAATCACATGTTGTTAGTACGTAGTATAATCTAATAACATTGACCAAGAAACTCTGATCTTCATCATCCCCTAAGCCACTTGCCCTTGTAATTAATTATTTGGAAATCTTCAAATTAAAAGCAACAGTGACATATACATTGTTCATGATCAATAGTACATTCTCAATGTATAAAAATTCCATAAATAGAGTACTTGAAAATAAAGCACTCATTACTTAATCGCATATATGCTCCACGTTGGAAATTCTGTTCATTGTTGGGAGAAATTCAAAGTGCGAAATCATGATCAATACTATAAGCTAACAAATATTGATCACTAGAACTTGCATAGTATTAATAAACAAAGCTACAGCTAATTAAAACCGACCACATGAATACCTACATAAAATTAGGAAACCTAGCATCGGAGTGTGGCTCTGAATCCTTAGGGCCACACAGCTTTTATCTTTTACTAGTTTGTCTTTGGAGTGTTAAGGTTGGTGACTCAAAGCACACTCAAGTTTCTTGGATGTTTCTTCTTTACGTGGGCCATCAACTCATGAAGAACAATTAGGACCTGAATACTCTTTTTTTTTTCCCATCAAGTCCACCGTCCCCGTACAAGGTCATTAAAAAAAAAAGAATCTGTAGTTTTACTGCTATATATACCAAGACAATTAGTAAAAGAAGGAAAGTTAATATTAAACGTAAGATATTTTAATTTTAACCAGTCTGTCAACTTCTCAGGACTTGTAAAAAGAACAAACCTTTGGCTAAAAGCTTAAGTTTATAATTAGTACGAAAGAGATATGCAACATTCTAAATTGGCATATACATATAGCGCGCCAACCCCAAGTTAAAATCATGCAGATCACGAAGTATATAAAGTTTGATGGCGATTTATACTGAACTTTCCATCTATTCTTTTGATTTATATTCGAGCTTTCATGAATATAACCAGTGAACAAATCAAGAAACTAGGAACTAGTGGGGCGAAGTACTGAGATTTCCAAAAAGATAGTATTGTTAAGTAATGCTTTGCATGAAACATGAGAATAAAAGAAGATCATAATTAGGTCAACTTTGGGTAGGTTAAAATGGGTAACTATGCAGATCGCATTACCAAAAACCCTTTTTTAGAGAAGAAGGCGTGCTTCTTGCTGCATGGTGATAGCCAAATTAAGGAGGGGTAAAGATATAAAAAAATGGAAATTGCCAATTTGGTGGCCGTCACATCTTTGCCCACAATCTCAAACTCATTAGAATCTTCAAGATACTTTTTTTTTTCTTGTGATAAATTAAGTAACTTTATTTCTCCCAAAGGAAAGGACAGAAGGTTGTGCGCTCCAAAAGATTCGCATCACGGGTTGGTTGTCAGTCAGGATCTCCACTTCTCTCGCTTGTATTTGTATTTGTATAGCACTCTTTAGAAAAATGACTCAAATTTCATAAAGTTTGGGCGTTCAAGTTTCAGCAGCCTAATCATGCATGGTCCATCCTTTCTGTCAGCCCTCTGGACCATATATACTTGCTGCCCGCCCTCATTATTGGCTTTCAATCTTTTCTTTTGTAGTTTTGTATACTAGTACTAGTATTGAATCTGCTTGCCTACTTGCTTATCATGGCCGGGTCGGCTTAGGCTTGATATCAATGAATAATACTTATATATCCAAAGTCTGATCTGACCCGATTATTCGGGCCTATGTTTTTTTCTTTTTAAGTCCATTTTATATTTTTAAAGACATGACTAAGGTTGTAAATGAGAATGATAAATGGAGATTTAGAGTGCACAAAAATCATTCCGACATGATGCTAAAATTTTGGTTCTCAGCAGATACTTGCAAAGAACTCAATGTTTAAATTGATGAATCAAAATGGGCTTAATACCCAAATTAGTCCCTTAACTATCCATTTTGGGACAAATTGACCCCTTAACTTTTTTTTGGGACAAATTATCCCCTTAACTTTTAAAAACGAAATTAGCCCTTTTCTGACGGACCGTTAACGTCTGGAAGGTGAGGGCACGTTCGATTTCCGATTAAGACGATTCTAGTGGCGTTTGAAAGATCTCGACGAGAAGAATCGTATGGTCAGGGAAGTGAGAAAAAAACACACTCGAAAAATTTCAGATCTCGGGTCAAATTTAAAACTTTGACTGGAAGGTGCGGTCTTATTCGCCATTGGAACGGGCTGAATTTCTGATATGTCACTATTTGAAGGATGCTAGATCTATTGATTGTGGAGGTGAGAAAAAATAACAAAGAAAATGAGACGAATAAGACCGACATCCCTTAGAGCGTGACATATCATAAATTTAGCCCGTTTTGATGCCAGTAGACCGGCATCACTTATTTTCTTTATTATCGCTTCTTACCTTCGTAACAACTAGATCCGGTATCCCTCAGAGAATGACATATTAGAAATTCAGTCCGTTCCGACTCCGAATAAGACCGCACTTTCCAGTCAAAGTTTTAAATTTGACCCGGATCTAAAATTTTTCGATTGCTTAGTTTTCTTACCTCCCTGACCATCATATTCTTCTCGTCGAGATCTTTCAAACGCCGCTAGAATCACCTTAATCGGAAGTCGAACGCGCCCTCACCTTCCGGACGTTTAACGGTCCGTCAGAAAAGGACTAATTTGTCTCGTTTTTAAAAGTTAAGGGGCCAATTTATCCCCAAAAAAATGTTAAGGGGCCAATTTGTCTCAAAATGGATAGTTAATGGGCTAATTTGGGTATTAAGCCAATCAAAATGGGTGTCTCTAAGAATTTAATCCATCAACTATAGACTATAGCATATATTATACGGCGCCCCTATTATTTTCTTTCAAGTGAAGATCATATAAGTAGTACAGCATCTCAGCATCAAGTTTTTATTTCCATAATAATAATGGAGCTACCCTACTATATACGACGTTAGAGTGCTAATCCAAAGAAATTGCAAGGTCCCCCATGAGATTTGATTAGAAAATCCTTAACTACAAAACTGAGACGGAGCCCCGAAACATGTTTCCAGCAAAAAACCGTGATGGTTAGTACACGATTTCGGCTAAAAATTAACCCGAAAAGTTTTTTTTCTCAATTTTTTTTGCAAAATATTCAGAAAAAATATATAATTCAACGCCAAAAAGATTGACGGGCTTTTCACGCTTCTAATATCGTTTTTTCATTTTTTCGACATTATTTCAAATTAAATCGAAAAAAGATTCAGATGCCCGTAAAAATAAATCCTTCAATCCAATATGACTGAGATTTGGTTAGATGAATATAGATATTTCAAGGAGTCTTTCTGCCAAAAATCATGCAAAACTTAGCCGGGGCCCGGAAACGCGTTTTTATCCCAAAACTGTGATGCTTAGTACACAATTTCAGCTAAAAACTGACTCGAAGAGTTTTTCTCAATTTTTCTGGAAAATATTCAGAAAAATATAAAATTCGACGTCAAAATGAATGAGAGATTATCACGCTTCTAATATCGTTTTTTCCATTCTTTTCAAAATTAATTTCTAATTAAATCGAAAAAAAATTCAGAAGTTCGTAAAAACAAATCCTTATATCCGATGTGGCTGGGATTTTGTTTGATGAATGATATTTCAAAGAGTTTTTGCGCCAAAAATCATGCCAAATTGAGCCGGGGTTCCGGAACGCGTTTGTAGGCAAAAACCGTGATAGTTAGCACACGATTTCAGCTAACATTTTACAAAACTGACTCGAAAAATTTTTCTTCAATTATTTTGCCACAATACTCAGAAAAATATATAACTCAATGCCAAAAAAATTGAATGGGTTTTCAAGCTTCTAATATCATTTCCCTTTTTTTTCCCGAATTTTTTCAAATTAAATCGAAACAAGATTCAGATGCTCAAAAAGAAAATCCTTAAATCCAATGTGGCTGAGATTTGGCTAGACGAATATAGACATTTCAAGGAGTCTTTCTGCCAAATATCATGCAAAACTGAGACTGAGCCCCGAAAGGCGTTTCCAGCCAAAAACCGTGATAGTTGGTACACGATTTTGGCTAAAAATTAACCTGGAAAGTTTTCTCTCAATTTTTTTGCAAAATATTCAGAAAAATATATAATTCAGCGCCAAAAATATTGATGGGTTTTTCACGCTTCTAATATCGTGTTTTTTTTTTTCATTTTTTTCGAATTTATTTCAAATTAAATCGAAACAAGATTCAGATTCTCGTAAAAATAAATCCATAAATCCATTGTGACTGAGATTTGGTTAGATGAATATAGATATTTCAAGGAGTCTTTCTGCCAAAAATCATGCAAAATAGAGCCGGAGCCCTGAAACGCGTTTTTAGCCAAAAACCGTGATGGTTATTACACGGTTTCAGCTAAAAACTGACCCGAAGAGTTTTTCTCAATTTTTCTGGAAAATATTCAGGAAAATAATATAATTCAACGCCAAAATGATTGATGGGATTTTCACACTTTTAATATCGTTTTTCATTTTTTTTTTCGAATTTATTTCAAATTAAATCGAAACAAGATTTAGGGGCTCGTAAAAACAAATCCTTAAATCCGTTGTGACTGAGATTTGGTTAGCTGAATATAGATATTTCAAGGAGTTGTTCTGCCAAAAGTCATGCAAAACAGAGCCGGAGCCCCGAAATACATTTCTAGCAAAAAGCAGTGATGTTAGTACACGATTTCAGCTAAGAATTAACCCGAAAAGTTTTTTTTTTCTCAATTTTTTCAAAAATATTGAGAGAAAATAATATAATTCAACGTCAAAAAGATTGATGGGTTTTTAACGTTTCTAATATCGTTTTTTCATTTTTTTTTCGAATTTATTTCAAATTAAATCGAAATAAAATTCAGATGCTCGTAAAAACAAATCCTTAAATCCGTTGTGACTGATATTTGGTTAGATGAATATAAATATTTCAAGGAGTCGTTCTGCCAAATATTATGTAAAATAGAGCCGGAGGCCGGAAACGCGTTTTAAGCCAAAAACCGTGATGGTTAGTACACGATTTCAGCTAAAATCTGGCCCGAAGAGTTTTTCCAATTTTTTTTGGAAAATATTCAGAAAAATATATAATTGAACGCCAAAAAGATTAATGGGGCTTTCACGCTTCTTATATCATATTTTCATTTTTTTTCGAATTTATTTCAAATTAAATCGAAACAAGATTCAGATGCTCGTAAAAACAAATCCTTAAATCCGTTGTGACTTAGATTTGGTTAGATGAATATAGATATTTCAAGGAGTTGTTCTGCCAAAAGTCATGCAAAACAGAACCGGAGCCCCAAAACGCAATTATAGCAAAAAGCAGTGATGTTTTAATACACGATTTCGGCTAAGAGTTAACCCGAAAAGTTTTTTTTCTCAATTTTTTTCAAACTATTGAGAAAAATTAAATAATTCAACGCCAAAAAGATTGATGGGTTTTTCACGCTTCTAATTAATATCATTTTTTA